>CAKLNU010000471.1:0-61926 GCA_922788865.1 Poeciliopsis turneri | reverse complement strand
CTAACCTAACCTAACCTAACCCTAACCCCTAACCTAACCTAACCCTAACCTAACCTAACCTAACCTAACCTAACCTAACCTAACCTAACCCTAACCTAACCCACCTAACGTCAAACCCTAAAGTCCAAACCCTAAAGTCCAAACCCTAAAGTCCAAACCTAAAGTCCAAGCCCTAAAGTCCAAACCCTAAAGTCCAAACCCTAAAGTCCAAACCCTAAAGTCCAAACCCTAAAGTCCAAACCCTAAAGTCCAAACCCTAAAGTCCAAACCCTAAAGTCCAAACCCTAAAGTCCAAACCCTAAAGTCCAAACCCTAAAGTCAAAACCCTAAAGTCCAAACCTAAAGAAAGGTTTTGCCATGCCCACCTATTCCTTAAAAATGAATAAATTGAATGTATAAATTTTAGAAATTTGAGATTTCTAGAATTTATACATTGCATATTTTAAATATATAAACCATAACTTGCATTTATGTACAGTTTAACATTAATACTTTATAAATCTGTATACCCATTTGTCTTAAAACCCAACTATGTTTTTAGCCATTTGATTTAGAGAAAGTACATAGATATTGAAGTGAACTTCCTATAAAGAGGGATCCACATTTGGCATGTACTACACAATACAAAATAGGAACTAGTGTCCAAATGTGATATTATCCTGCAAGATTACATCTAAAATTTCCAGAGGCAATTGGGCTAAGGTTTGAGAATCACTTGATCCTAAATACTTTCTGATAGGGGGGAAAAAAATAATAAAATTATCAAATATTACTTCCAGATTGGTGAACAAGTTGTATATTTTTATAGTTGAACTATTTGTTTACAATGCTCCTTAAAATTTACCAATATGTAGAGATAAAGATTTACAGTTAACACTGGGAATTCTTTTTTTAAAAATGTTAGGCGTTATAAATTGCTGAAGTTCTAAATGGTTAATTTAACTCTGAATAACTTCACCTTTAAAAAATTAATTAAATTAACTAAATTTAACATTAAAATTTTAAATTAAATATTGGGATGTTAGTTTTCCATTCACTCTAGTATAGAGTAAACTGAAAATTTTATGAATAAATCTAGAAAGATTGCTACTACTTTTTTCCAGAGCACTTCTTTTTAAAGAGATGGAGCTACTGGGGTTAAATAGTGGCAAAAAAAATGGATATTGAAGGTGGGAGTTAAAGATTTGGGATTAGCAAATAGTTGGCAAATGTAACACAAAGATCTGTGTGGAACATGAAGAGCATCATGCTCTTTTTACATGGAAGCAGCAAAAAAATGTTAGCTTAGCTTGATAACTGACTTAAGAGTGAAAATTTGACCCTGACATTTTACTCCAACAGAGAAAGTGTCCATTGAAGGCCAGATTCCCATATGTCAAAGGTGGAAAACTTCAACAATGCAGAGTTAAAGCACATCGCTACAAATTACAGTGCATTTTTATTAGCAAGGTGCTCTTCTAACAGGCAGATTGCAATTGTTACAAGGCTGTTTACACATAACTATACAAGCATAATCCCATAAGTGGAAAATGATGTAAAGTAGGTTTGGAGTGAATTAAATGTCAATCTATTCAGAGATTGAAATTAACCATTTAGAACAGCAGCAATTCAATTGGCTTAGAGGATTTTTACCATTTAGGGAAATATGTCTTAGCCTACCTGTTAGCAGTGGTTTGAATGGGCCACATTGCTGAAACAGTTACAGCTATACTGTATCATTTTGTTTTGGAGATCAGAAATAACCCTAATGTGAACAGAGACTAAAGAGTTTTGGATTTCACTAATCAATTGTGAAACTGTTGTCTTTGACATTTAAAAATGAATCTCCTGATATGTTCACATTATTTTTCTCAGCAACTACATCATGTAAAAAGAATTTTATATTTGTGCTAATTGGGACCTAATGATTGCAGAAATCAAAGGATTTAATAATACTTGCCATGCTAGAGCTCAGATCATAGGAAGTTAAAGCTATTGACCTTAACTTTAAGCTGAAGATTTTCTGAAATTAACATTCTTTCCTTCTGCATTTTAAGCTGTAGGACTGAATAGAGAATAGCAGCTGGAGTGCATGTTGCTGTGTGTGTGTGAGGCTATTCCTCATAGAAGACTGGACTGCATTTAAGACTCCCGAGTCCCGGAGTCACCTTTCCCACGTGCTGTTCCTATAGGCGGAACCTGGGAAGGCTGATACGTACCGCGCCCCTGGTTTCAAAAACACGCTGTCCGTTAACACCGCAAGGTGGAACCAGCATGCCCAGGAAGCAGAAGAGTTCTCCGATGATTCTCTTCTGGTCTGTGTTGAATCCTGGCAGCCTGCAAGTTTACTGACTGACCTTAGCTTCCCAGTGCAGAGTGAATTGCTCACCAGTAGATCTCCACCATTAGGTTGTTGAAGTTGTGTCCCCCAGAAGGGTGAGTAAAAGCGCTGCAGCAACTGCTGCCTTCCAGGTCTCCAGACATCTGCAGGGATTCAAACCACCACCCCTGAAATGAGAGAAAAGAGCAATTCTAGTGCCATCATACACCGCAAGACCTCTAGAAAGCTCAGCATATGTTGTTCAAAAGGAGTACATGATAACTTCAACAAAGTGAGGAGACTTACCCAATGCAGTAAGCAGGTGATTTTTCTGAAAGAGCAGTTCAACAATGCACACCCCTTTCTGACTCATGGTGCTGATTTTTTTAATATTTAAAAGGTCATCCTAACTCATCTAGTTTGACAGAAGAGTTCATCCTGATCACAACTGTATATGGTTTGTTAGGGATTGCAGGAAAAAAAGCTGAACTAGAAGCTAAAATCTGAAGGCCCACCATGCAATGTATTCTGGGTAATGCTGACGGACATTTTAAAGTCTTTTCTGCTGTTCACAATAGATTAACACATTTCTGGGACCTGGCAGAAACTCAGACATTAAATGTGAAGCTGAGCTGTGATTCTGTCTTAAACATGGAGTTAGAAGAAAAATAAAATGAAATAACAGAGATTTAAAAGAGCAAATTTTTAAAACCAAATTCCAGCCTTCAGGGCAGCATTAGGATAAAACTGCTTCATCCAAGAAATTCTCAGACATGACATATTGTAGCTGAGCTGTGAATAAATTGAAAAAAGGAGCTAAAACATGATTTATGACTGGGAAACATGTGCACTGAGTGCCTGCAATAAGCCTTTGCATTATTTCAAGTATTTGGATGACATTTGGGGTATAGGGTTAGTATTCAGAGGAAGACTAGCCTCCGCAGAGAGGAAAAAAGCAGCCAAGGAAAGCAGATGAATGATTGACCGTGTGTGCGTTCATAAAACCGTGAATTTAATGTTATTCACACAATTCTGTTTCTGTTAAACCACGAGCGTATTTAGCTGATTTATTAGTTTATCTCACTGTTTGGTATTTAAATGAAGCTTTGCATAAGCAGCAGGTGGATAACATAAAAATGTTATTACTGACGGGTTCATATGTCTCTTGTTATAATGTGGCTAATGTGATCATAAGATCAGACTAAGTTTAAGGAATTACTCAGATTTCTAATTGGTTTGTATTCTGTTTTTTCTACAGAGACCACAAACACACATGATTCCATGTATGTAGATTCTGCCAATCTTTCCATATAAAGAGTAAACTTTGAATTGGAGTCCTCCTGATTTGATCTACATCCACACAAATATTTATAAGTATTCTGATCAGACTGTGAAGCAATTGCTGTGAGCTCAGATTCACTGCAGTGGATTTCTTTGAAACCACAACCTTTAAAGATCCAAATTTCAGCAGTATGCATAATTGGACATCAAAGTTTATTGAAACCAACTGAAACACACATTGTTATTTAAACTAAGTTTACACCCAAAGCACAACTTTTCTGGATTAGTTAAGTCACAATTATTGCAGTTTAAAAGAATTTGGACACAAGAATCAGATTTCTATGAAAAAACTAGGGTGCTGTTTGTGGCTTTGTCCAGCAGGGGGGGCTTTACATCCGTCTTAAGGAGATAATTAAAGTAATTTTCTGAATCCAAATAGACAGATGAAACTGGAAGTTCCTTTCATCAGCACCTACTCACCTGCTTATGTTAATCTGGCACGAGATTTGAAGCAACATTTTTATACTGTTTCAAACTATTAGTGGAAGGCTGAAAGAGAGGAGGGTCATATCTGATTTTCACAGGAGCAAAAATCTGAAGGATCATCTCGTTCATGCAAAGATGTTACTGAAAGGTGCTACAAAAATAACATTGGATTTGGTTTGAATAGCTTAAATACGTCAATTTTCATGAATAATTTTTATTACAGTCTATAATGTCATATCAAGTTAGGCTGAAGCAGCAGAATGGAAGAAGAAATAAATACTATCACCTGCAGGTGGCCAGATCGAGAACTCATACAATTATTACAGATTAATTGTAGGTAGGGGAAACAAAGGATGTACCAGAAACTAGTTATAGAATTTGGTGGGGAAAAGTCGTTGTGCAGGTCCCTTGGTGTTGAACAGCCATGTTGGACTGTGCATTTCCAGTCTCCAGTTAGAGACTTGTTCAGTTCCCTTACATAAATGAAACACTACATTTTTTTTTACTTCATTTATGCATACATTATTTTTATACTGGTTATGAAATAGTAAAGAATGCTCAATATTTTTTCCAAGTAATTTAAAAACTTGCTAAGCAAATCCAGCAGATTGCATAAAGTAATTGACTTGGAGCATTTATTTCTCCTGGACCAGCAGGGGGTGACCATCGTTTGTGTTGTGTTACTGATTTTACAGCAATCTCTCATATCCAGCATGCAAGTAGCAACGGTGGAGAGAAAGCACGTCGTCATCTGTGTCACTTACCAACTGCTCTTCCAAAAGTTCAAGAAAAGAAACCAGAATATCACGTTTTCCATATTGCATATACACTGTGTTGTTACTTTTTTATTAATATCTTTATTGTTATGCAAAGTTCTTCCTGCGGTACTCCTTGCTGAGTTTTCAAGCAGCAGGTTTCCTTCTTGTCGTTTCCTGCTGGAAAATTGGAGCCTGTGTTGTTTCCAAAGCTGAACACTTTGTGCCAGCCTGATAAAAAACTATATCTTCTACAGTTTGAGCTGTAGAAGGATCCCTGTAGTGTGCAGCTTTGCTTGTCACCAGGTCGCTGAGTTCAGAGCAAAGTTCGACCTGACAGGAAGCCAGAGCTGCTCTCCCCACGTCAGTCTTTCCTCCGCTCACCATCATGCTGCAGAGTTCTGCTGGAACTCTGGGCCGACCAGGGCTCTGGCTGCAGGTCACTGTGTGTATCCTGTTCTTTTGTGTGACACCTGCAGCTCTTCACCCCCAGTGTTTGGATTTTAAGCCGCCCTTCCGTCCAGACAGAGATCTGGAGTTCTGCATCATGTACCAGGAGTTTGGTTGTTGCGATGGCCAGAAGGACCAGGAACTCATGGCTAGATATTACCGGATCATGGAAAACTTCACTGAGAGGGGCCATAAGAACTGTGCAGGCTTCGTGTTGGAGCTGCTCTGCCAGGTAAGCGTCCAGGACAAAGGTCAACTGGTGCAGCATGCAGGCTTTCATCTGATCAAAACATCCAGACTCTTACATAACATAAAGCAAAGCTGCATACATGGGGCTTCATCTCAATACATTAGAATGTCACTGAAACTTTATTTTAAGAACTGTGTTCAAAAGAGAAAATACAAGTATATAAACTTTTGAATGATTAGGATTTCTGGATGCAGTTTGACAAGATAGAATTATGTTTTGTTTTGGACCAGAAATTATGAAAAAGTCAATGACATAATATGTGTGGCCTTAAATTTGACTCCAATAAGAAAGTAAAAAACCTCAGTTATTTCTAACCAGAATATGTCATTTAAGTTAAATATTAAACAAGTTCCAAATACAAAATATTGCCAAAATTAGAAACACCCTGTACAGGTGTCATGCTGGAGAACTTCTCCATGCATTTGTTCCTTTAAGCCTGGACTGCTGTAATTATTTACAAGCTGCATTAAAAAGCTTCCAGCTGATCCAAAATGTTGCAGCAGGAGTTCTGACAAAAGTTAAAAACAAGACAATATTTCTCCTATTTTAGCTTCTCTTCACTGGCTAACTGTTAAATCCAAATTATTTGAGATTCTTCTTGGATGTAAAACCTTTAATAATCAGATCATTTTTACTGCTCATCAGAACCTGGTCCAGTTCTGTCTTCTCAAATTGCCAGTCAGTGCCAGATGGTCATTTGCACTCGGGAAGGTTCTGGTTCTGGTTCTGCTGGAGGTTTCTTCCTGCAAAAGTTTTCTCTCCACTGTCACCCCCTGCTGGTCAGTAGGAGTAAATGGTATAAATCAACTTGATACTCTGCTGGGTTTGCTTGGATAAAAAACTTAATATTATTTGAATAATTAAGTGAACCTAATAAATTATATGGAAATGTTTGTGTGATTGAATTTAATTGTTTGTAAAACATTCAAAGATATTTTTGAATGCTTTCTAAAGTATTTCATGATTAAAGGATCTGCTTCCCATTCTATTCTAGAACCTGTAGGAAGCAGCAGTAATACTGCAATCTGGTACTGAAGGGTTCCGTTAGGAACAATCGGAACAATCTGCTCATGACTGACATTGTTAAAATTTTTTACCTTTATTAAAACCCCTTAACTCATACCGGAATGCCTGTGTGCCGTTTTCTCATTGTATTCTCAAGGGCTGAAATTTAAGGGTTTAAACTCTGCCAGTGACCATTATGGGACTTTTATTGGGAAGCCCAGAGCCCCCCCTTTTGATTGATACCGTACTTGACCAATAATGTTATGAAATGGCTAGTGTACTATTGAGTGCTGGCGGAAGGGGTGGACGGATGGACTGCATATTGCAAGAAGGGGGAGGAGGTCTGACTGGATACTAACCCCCCTGCTCCCCAGATTTGGTTTTTGATTTATATAATTATAAGTCATTTACAATGTCAGAAATAATGTGTTTACCTGAGGATTCCTCCAGCCATTATCTGTAATTAGAACCTCATTAACACTGTATGTCGAAACACTGAGGAGTTACAGTCATTTGAAGTTTGTATGTCAGGTGTTGTCCAAGTGTGCTATTTGGAGGCCCCGAATGGAGACTCCAATGGCATTTGGACAACATCTTTACATTCTCAAAAATAAATATGTCCAAAAGGACATTTCTTTTTTGTGCTGTTTTAATCAGTCTTGAAATCCACGAGCAGAATACTGTATTAAACAGATTTATTGTATTTCCCAGTCCATACATTGAACACTCAAATGTGCATTTTTTATTTTTTTGTAAGAGTTTGACTCTATGCCTTTCTGCACAAAAGACTCCAATGTAGCCATGGAATCATTAAATACTTTGCTCACATGCTCAGCTGCAGCTTTCATGAAAATGCTGTTTTTACTTTGACAGTTATAAGGACAGTTTCACTTTAATAATTAAAGTGTTCAGTGAGCCATCTTTAATCCATAACATCCATAAATTATTAAAAATCTGGGTGAAGCCAAATTTTTCAATTGCTTTTGTGTTATAAGCATAGTAGCTACAAACTACTTACAGTAATAAGTTGTCAAAGTGCCATTTGGAGCCTCCAAATGGCACACTTCTCATCATAATACTTGTCATCATAAAGAGCATTTGCAGAAAACTGCAAATTGTTCAAGAACAGAAGATGATTTAATTTGAATACCTTTTCAGCCATTTTTGGTGATTTAGGGGGTTTGGGTTTAATGAGCCCTCATTTAATCAGTTTTCTCCATCTTTTGATCAGGAGTGTTCACCGTTTGCAGCTCACCTGTTTGATGCTGAGGATCCCACCACCCCCCTCCGGACCATCCCAGGCCTCTGCCCCGACTACTGTTCCCAGTTCTGGAACCAGTGCCACCCAATCATACCATTCCTGTCCGATTACCCACCTTTAAATCAGGCCAAAGACGATCAGAATCGTTTCTGCAAACTTCTACAGCTGGATGATGCTGATTACTGTTATCCTCACTTACTCAGCAATCATAAGCTGAACCAGAACCTGGGCCGGGTTCAGAAAGATTCTGATGGTTGTCTGCAACTATGTCTGGAAGAGGTGGCAAATGGTTTGAGGAACCCTCTGGCTATGGTTCACGCCAATGATGGTACACATCGGTTCTTTGTTGCAGAGCAGGTGGGGCTGGTATGGACTTACCTCCCTGACCGATCCAAGCTGGAGAAGCCATTTCTGAACATCACCAAAGCTGTGCTGACATCATCATGGGAGGGAGATGAGAGGGGCTTCCTTGGAATCACGTTTCATCCCAAATACAAATACAATGGCAAACTGTATGTGTACTACTCAGTGGAGGTTGGCTTTGATGAGAGAATAAGGATAAGTGAGTTCAAGGTGTCAACCAATGACATGAATCTGGTGGACCACACGTCAGAGCGGTAGGTATGGACTGGCAATCACTCCAGAGTGGAAAACATCAGAATTTTAATGTTTACAGAATATTACTTTTTTTATAAAATTGTTTTTCTAAAGAGTAATTCTGGAGATCGATGAGCCAGCGTCCAATCATAATGGAGGGATGCTGCTCTTCGGAGATGATGGCTACCTGTACATTTTCACAGGAGATGGTGGAATGGCAGGAGATCCATTTGGAAAGTATGGGAATTCCCAGAACAAGTAAGTACAAAATGGTGCAATGAGGCCATAAAGCTAAAGTTCTTAAAGTGTAACTTTGGGGATGTTCCAGGTCTGTCCTATTGGGTAAAGTTCTTCGAATTGATGTGGATAACAACGACAAAGGTCCGCTGTACAGAATTCCCTCAGACAACCCATTCATCCATGAGCCTGGCGCACGCCCAGAGGTATACGCTTACGGGGTCCGTAACATGTGGAGGTGCTCGGTGGACCGGGGAGATCCACAAACCAAAGAGGGGAAGAGTCGGATCTTCTGCGGGGATGTCGGCCAGAACAAGTATGAAGAAGTTGACATCATCGAGAAAGGTTGTAACTATGGCTGGAGAGCGAAAGAGGGATTCTCCTGCTATGATAAGAAGCTGTGCACCAACAGCTCACTAAGTAAGAATGCTACACTACCCTGCTTTCAGATATATCTGCACTATTGGTAGGATGGATTAGATAAGTTATAAAAATGTTTAATTCTCTAATGCAGCTGCAGAATGAGTCAAACTGACTCCATTCAACAACAGAAACAAAAATATTTGCAGGTGTTGATGCGCTCTTCAACTAGCTCAGTGTGAAGTCCATGTTGAAAATAGACTTCAACATATCTATAAAAACTCAAAAAGCAATAAGTCATTATCTAAAACTCTCCTTTTGACCAATAAGCACAAAGAACTCCAGGTTAATAAACATAGTGCTGTATTGATTGTGCTAGTCATGCTAATGATTTGAAAAGTTAAATCATGTTTGGTCTTCATACCAAAATCTTGCTTCTGTCACACACAACATGATGTCATGTTCTCTCCTAATGTAAATAACGATTGGAACGGTTTGCTGGTCTTCTAGTTCTTGGAGAAATCTCCATCAGCTGATCAAAGATCAGAAATGAGCCAGAATATTCTGATCAGTTCATGCATCACTGGATGCTGTTAAGGAAAAATGAATGTATAATGTTGGTGTGAAATGCTGGTGTGAAAAGCTCTGACCGGTTTGTTCAGACAGAGTTTAAGCTTTGACTTCCACACTTCACATGTTCTATACTGAAAAGACAGAACAGGTGAGGCAATATGTACAAGACAAACTGTGAGATTCTGTTTCTTTAAAAGCTACAACTCTGGACATATGCTCCAGCTGGCAAAGCACAAGCGTAGTTGAAATAAAGAAGCAATATAAACCATAAATTCAGTCATGAGACTTTAGAAACCAAAGTCCAACACAACAATCTTTGTTTCATGTTCTTTTAATACTTTAGCTGTGCAGCATTTTCATCTCCAAAGATAAAAATATTATGCTACAGTACGTTTTTAAATGTGCAACAGCAATCAACTTGATTTAACTGACAGTCTTGAGACTAGAAATAAGATTATCCACAACAACAACAATCTCCAGACCATTGCTACAGAGGAAAACATCCCAGCAGGTTCATCAGAGCATGATGCTCAGAGAAATGAGCAGAAGTTCCAGAGATCCACCTCAGACTCAATAGGACTCATTTAGCAGGGTAAAGGTTAAAGGTCAGAACAATGAACCAGGATGGCTGCACTGAAGGGCTGAAGGGAAAAAACCTCTTCCTAGAAACAAGATGGTTGCCAAACTGAGGTTAGCAAAGAAAAAATTTCAGGACAGAAAAGACCAGGGTGGAGACGTTGGCGCATGATGGGCGGACCTGTTTTAAACTGGAAAACTAGTAGAGATAATTGAATCAAGTTTCAATAATCAAGAGAGAAACTATCAAAGAAAAGATGATGGAAGAGTTGGAAAAAAGAGTGGAACGCTCTGCAAGAACGGAGAATGTATCTGGACTCAAGAGGACGCCGGCGAACGTACGCAGGAAACAGGAAGATGCAAAACTAGAGGATCTACTTTCTCCTGAGCAAACAGGCGTCAGGTTCTGCTGCAGCTCAGCGATTTGGCTGCTCACGAAAACTGTTGCTGCTTGTTACACAAGGCCAGAAAAACTACTTACAAATCCAGAAAAAAGGAAGAAAACAGCAAATAGCTTGGATTTTTGAGTACAAAACACAAAACTGAACTGCTAAATGTTGTAAAAAAACTAAATCATGTGTTAGTAAATGAAAACCTGAATGCAGAGATTGCCTGTGTCTTTTTCCAGACACAGGCAACATGAACCAGGAGCTTTGATGAAACTTGACGGTTCTCTGAGGCTCCAGCCATTAGAAATCTTGTTGACATGGAGAAACATAATGAACACAACAGCAACTGGAACCCAACATTACAGGGTTGTTAGTGTTTCTGAACGTCTTGACGGACGTGAACAACATGTCATTGAGTCATGAGTCACAGGATGCAAGTGAAGTTTGGATCTTAAAGATCATAACTGTTAGGATATAGAAGCTGATTCTATATCCAGAGCCCAGTTTCTGTCATAAACTGTGAATGTTATTCTGAAGACAGTATTAATGTCTTTTTAATTCACTAATTCACTGCAACAGTAGGAGCAGGCAGCAGCGTTTCTCAGATTAAAAGCTTCCTTCAAACCTTGATATTTATTGTGGGAACAATGTGAGGATGACTCAGACGATGATGATCACATGTTCAGTCGGAACCGGTTGACGGTTCTACGCTGCTTGTTAGGTCTGGACTCAGATCTACGGTTGTTACTAAAACTATATTTTCAGTTGATAACTGGATGGGTGTTCAAACTGAGGAACATATTTTAATTAGTTGTGTTTCTGGAACTCGTGGCTCGTCCACAGATGAGATTAGTAAGAAAATATTAGAGACGTATGAAAGCTCAATGAAAAGTTTACTTTTATTTGTAGGTATTTCTGTCCATTGATATTAAGACCTACATGAATAACAGAGCGTTATTGATTGATAATATTTTCATAAATAGGTTAAATGTGATAAGAAAAAGTGGATTGTTGATCATTTGCCATGTTTACTATGTTGCATATTAATAATCAGTTTCATTTAATTCTCACAAAGCAAATGACTAATTTAGTTCGAGTAAAATCACCTGAAGTTTCCCCTGAATCCTTCTGTCGGCTCCAAGTTCTCCATCAGAGCCAAAGCTCCTCCAGTAGCAGCTCACCTTTATGCAGCTACTGAAATACCTGTGACTGTCTCCATACCTGATCACCTTCAATAATCAAACCTATTGATCAGCCCTGTTTTCTCTTTAGTAACAATAAATGACCCATAGATGCGTTTCGTCTTTATGAGACACAAACTGAGCAAAATGATTATTTACATTGGAGTGAGGTTTTCAACTCTTTTTTTTTTTGTCTTTATTTTGTGTTAGCTTATCTGAGGATAAATGCACTTCAGTTTGATCATTTATTTTTAAACAGTTAAAGATTAAAATCATGACAGACATTGGGTTCAATGCTTCTCGGTCTAAATACCTGAATGAAATCAGGTTTCAGTGGATTTAGGTGAGTTTTGGAGATTTGTACTTTGTTATTGTCCACAGAAGTTTTTGTGGCTGCTGCACATTTCCATGGCAGGTACAAAGTTTGTGCATTTTTAAGCAAACTTTCTTTAAGGATTATGGTTTTGTGTATTTGGGGTAGTTTGTATCATGTTTTCCCTTTAATTGTTTGATTTCGTCCCTGTTGTCGTGTCTTACCAATGATTGTATCCAGATGTGTCCTGTTTCCTCATCATCTATGTGTATTTAACCCGTTTCTCACCGGATCCTTGAAGTATTTGAATGCCGGTTTTGGGAGTAGCATCATTCACCTGTTTCGACCCATTGTGTCTGCAGCACATGGACTTTCGTCATGCTACTCTTCTTACACATAACAAATCATGACATTTTTGCGTGTTAAAGAAATAAATAAGGTGAAACACAGAGTCAATCAAGAACAAATCAAAATCTATTTTGATTACTATTTTATTAAGAAATTAAGCAAAGAATATAAGCAATGGCTCTCCTGGTCAGTCCATAGAAGTGAAGAAAAGGTAAAACTATGTTGCTGTTAATATCTTACAGAGATGCAAGCAAAGGGGAGAATCAGCAGTTTCCCTTTACTTCACAACTCTGGCGTTTGACCTGCAGAGCTGTGGTCAAACCTGTGACCTGTGACCCTGGACGGTTCAAAACCCAGATCAGAAATACTCTTTATGTGTTTCCAGAGAGCTGCCTCCAACATGAAGGCTGATTTATTGCTAAAATTGATTGATTGATTGAAATAAAACAAAGTTTGACATAACATGCCATGCTGAGGTTATGCAGAAGAACTCAGGTTCCACAAAGCTTCTGCTCTGTGGTTTATTTTATGTTTGTGAAATGGCGATGTGTGAAAATTAGAATTGTGATCAAATCAATCAACCAATCAATTAATTTTGATTATAAAGCATCCATTGGCAGCTGAAAAAGCTGTGCAGCGCAATAAAAAAACACAACAAAAAATTACCAACCCCACATGAAAAATACAAAACCTACGCAGAAAAGATCCAATTGAGGAAATGCAGTTAGAAAGTTGAGTCTTGAGCCAAAGACAACACTTTCTGTGGCCCTCAGGTTCTCTGGCAGACCGTTCCACAAACTGGGAAAGTGATTCTGGCAAGAAGCCTCACCGGCAGTGTGACTTAAGACTCTGGAAACTGTTGACAGTCCAGTGCCAGAAGACCTCAGAGTCCACAGCTTTTAATCTACTGCTGTTCAGTGTGGTCATGACGAGGTTTCTTCACAGATGACGTGCTGCCCATTTACGCCTACCCTCATAAGAAGGGCAAATCGGTGACAGGAGGATACGTGTACCGTGGCTGTGAACACCCCAACCTCAACGGCATGTACATATTTGGAGACTTCATGAGTGGGTGAGTTTACCAGGCAAACATTGGTCTTTGTTACAATAAGCTGTGAAAACAAGGACATAAGAGTTTGTTTTGTGCTCATAACACCTGAAGAAGTTAACATCAGAAAGGAATCAGGGAAGTAGACCGGGCTTATTCCAACCTTTTGTATCATTTAAAACCTTCTGCAGAGGTTTGAGATGGAGCAGGGAACCAGTGTAATATTCACTATGAAGTTTTTTCCTTGCTTTAGGCGTCTGATGAGCCTAAAGGAGAATACAAACTCTGGAGAGTGGAAGTATAATGAAATCTGCATGGGAATGGGCCTGACATGTGCCTTTTCTGGACTCATCAACAACTACTATCCGTATATCATCTCCTTCGCTGAAGATGAATCTGGTAACACATTAACAAAACCTTAGCCACATGCTGCTGTTCACAGTTTTTAGTGATTTACCGGCTTTTTATGGGTCCT
Source organism: Poeciliopsis turneri (assembly GCA_922788865.1). Lineage (NCBI taxonomy): Eukaryota > Metazoa > Chordata > Actinopteri > Cyprinodontiformes > Poeciliidae > Poeciliopsis > Poeciliopsis turneri. The sequence goes on along the minus strand of CAKLNU010000471.1, from coordinate 48,042 downwards.
GCAGGCGAGTTGTACTTCATGTCCACAGGAACACCGAGCGCCACGGCTCCTTCAGGAGTCATTTATAAAGTGGTAGATCCGTCAAGGTGAGTCACGTTTTTCTCCCATCATTAGGAAAATAAAATCTTCCTGCAGCATCCACAGAATAACTTCCCATCATGGGAAGATCAAACTCGGTTCAGACATAGTAATCCTGTTATCAACATGGCCTCCTCTCTGGTTTCATTCAGCTTATTAATATCTATTGAATACAAGAAAATTATGCAAGTTAGCTTTTACACCTTAGCATCTAAGTATGTTCATAATCTCCAAGTTGATCTTCAGGTTTGAATCGTTACTGAGGAGAAACAGGTGGTCCAAGAACAACATAGTGGAAACGTGTTGTTTTTAACAGTTACATCGTTAAAAAGTGAATATGATCAACTATAAAATGGTCACTGCGACAGACTGGCGACCTGTGCAGGGTGACCCCGCCTCTCGCCCAGAACATTAGCTGGAGAGGCACCAGCACCTCCCGACCCCAAGGGAGAACAGAAAATAGATGGATATAAAATGATCATTACATATTCAAATACTGTCAAAGTCAATTTTCCATTTGAAAATGATGAGGCTCTTCATTGGTCTTTGTACAAAAACCTGGTTCAGTGACTCGTGTTGCATCCAGAGTGGGATGGCGTTCTTTAAACATCATGTGTGATATTGTCCTTGTTAAAGCAGAGACTCATTAGAGAAGAGGAAGCGCTGAGGCTGCTGAACCAGAACTATTCCGTCCTTGTCCTTGTCCTTACAGTCCTCACCATGTTCTTCCTCGTCCTCTGGCATCCTGCGACTCTCAGCTGTCTCCTTGTTCCAACATCCTTCATTGAAACAGCTGAATCTCCTCGGTGCAATCAGGGTTAGGGTTAGAGATGCATATAAAAATTGCAGGACTCTGGCCCTTCGGCCCTCCAGGCCTGGAATTGTTCTCCATTGGTCTACAGGTTTCAGTCGTCTGAAAATCAGCTTGGTTTCTTTAGATAAGGATGCCTGACTTGTTTTTGTTTTATATTAGTGAAGCATTTTTGCAAGAGTTAGTACAGCTTAATTCAGTAGCAGAAATAATCAAATAAGTAAAATCAATCATATGGCCTATCTTTCCCTAACGCTGATACTAAGAACTAAAAAGGGAACCTTTGAGAGAGACGGACGGAGTTTGGTGTTTCTAACCCCAGAACTGGTCTGATGATGAAGAAGGTGTTGCAGCAGGAGGAGGAGGTTGATTAACGAAGGCAGGGATCTCTGTTGGTCTGATGAGTTTTCATCCCTGCATTGATGGTGAGGTCACACAGGACTTGGGTGCTGGCAGGAAGGATACTGACTTAGAGCAGCAGGTCTTAGGGTGAATTCTTCATGTGTGTAGCTTTCCAAAGCTTCTTGCCTCTCAGCTCTGAAGCTCCCTTCATCTTGTCTCATGATCTTTCTGGTCCGTTGAGATGTAGACGAGCCGACCTCATGGAAGAAAGGCACCAGTTTTCTTTGCCTCAGTCTTTGCCTCAGTCTTTGCCTCAGTCTTTGCTTCAGTCTTTGCCTCAGTCTTTGCCTCAGTCTTTGCCTCAGTCTTTGCTTCAGTCTTTGCCTCAGTCTTGGTCTTTGGGGTCTGAACCCAGCCGATGAGAGAAGTGCGATTTGAAGCCACATGTTGCGGGGCTGATGGGTTGGTCCCCATGTGCAGGACAGTCTTCGGCTCTATATCCGCGGCTCTTCCTCAGCTTCAGAGTTCTTTGTCCATCTTGGTCTTGGCTCGAAGCTGCCTGGAGGATCCAACCAAAGGTTCCTCTTGTGCTCTCACCTTTTATAGGGTTTAACCACCCTTTAGGTGTGTTTGCATTGGCTAGGACTGTTGCCATGCCTATTTCATTGGCTGACTGCTTGGACAGATGATCTCAGCTCCATCTTTCTCTTAAAGACATTCCATCCTGATGTCTGCTCAATGTACAGCTGCAGCGTGTGTGTAAGCAGATACAAGAGGCTAAAAGAGACAAAGGAAAAGAGAGAATTTTTAATAGTTATATAGTATTTAGTTTCTGTTGCTTTTCAGACGTGCTCCACCAAGACGTTGCCATTACGAACCTCTTCCTGTCAGAGTCAGAAGTAACGTCATCCAGTTTGTTCCACAGGAAAGTAAGTTCACCTTCAACACTAATAGAACCAAGCTTTTTCATTCTGCCTTTAGTATGTTTTTCTAGCATGTACTATGTTTTTCATCAGCTTTGATTGGGGTTGAATTGCCAGCCGAAAACACGTCTGAAGCCGAACCAACAAGGACCTACGACTGGCTTATGGACCTCCTGGATCGTCTCAGTGAAAGAGGACAAGTGCGGACCACCCCTGCTCCGATTAGAACCACGAGATCACCCCAAAGTCCAAAGAGGAAAGGCCGCGGTCGGAAGGGGAAAGGCAGGTCCGGAAGCATGTCTGAGCTTCACAATGGAGTGGTGAGACTGGTCAGGGATGAATTCTTGCATGGAGACCGTGGACGGGTGGAGATCTTCGTTCACGGGGAGTGGGGTACTGTGTGTGATGACTTGTGGTCGATGAAGAATGCTGAGGTGGTCTGCAGACAGCTGGGATTCAAGTACGCCTTAAAAGCAGCCAGGAATGCTGAATTTGGAGAAGGAAAGGGACTGCGGATTCTCCTGGACGATGTTCATTGCAATGGCACAGAGTTCAACCTGCTGAACTGCACACACGCTGGAGTGGGGAACCATAACTGTGCCCACTATGAAGACGCTGGAGTGATCTGTGGAAACTCCAAACCCTCTGCAGAAACCTAGAAGTTGGCAGCAGAAATAGAAAAATACTTCAAACTAACCAAACTAAGTGCTAAAATCAGAAAACCTTGTAACACAACATGCCCTTCAAAGCTCATTAGAGGGAAGAAATTCTTATCAAGTTTTTCTTGATAAGAAAAACTTATCAAGTTTCAAAATGCTTGGAATTGTCGAATTGCAGCTTGTTCAGCAGAATAAATTCATATCAAATCATCTTGAGGTTTTAGATGGAATAAAATATATGGATTCAGCTCATTTTTTCTTTTACTTTATTGAACGTGCTAAATTACAATAAAATTACAACAATGCAAAAACAATAAATGTTAAAAGCAGTGGTTTGAAGTATAACCTTATCAAAACCCACTCCTGGGGCGTGATGCGAGGGGAAAGCACGACCCACATTTGGAGGCCTTGAGAGTCCTCAGCGTGGCCGTCGCGGGTTTGATTCCCTGACCCTACGATATTTGCCACATGTCTTCCCCCTTCCTGTCAGCCTACTATCATAGAAAGAACACAAGAGCCCACAAATAAACCCTGGAGGGGAAAAAAATCCAGTCCTTCTCCAGCAACATCACAAATGATGTCATCTTGTTTAAATTATACAAGTACATTTTCATTCTACTTCCTGATTCTTCATTAATGCAATACATCCAGTGATATGTTAGTAGCTCCAATAGTATGAACTATAACATATTAATGTTGATGCCAACAAAGATGTAACAACATAATAATACACCAACACACTTTCTCATTTAGGGTAAACCATTTACTTATACAAAAGTTTGAATTGTTTAATGTTTGAACATTTTTTATTCCAAACTGTTTCATAGTTTCACACCAGAGACTGAAACTTCACGTGGTTCTGATCTTACAAACTTTGAATTTCTATTTTTCTCAAATTTTAAAATCCTTCTTTTGAAAACAATTTTTAAATGTTTTCTGGTAATTGTTCATTTTGTGTTTTAAATAAGACACACACTGTAAATTCACCAAATCGGTACGTTTTAGTAATCTAGAATGTGTAAATAATGGATTTGTGTGATCCAGGTAGCCGACCATATTCATTCTTATTGTCCTTTTTTGCAGTTGAATGGTTGTAATGAGTTTGCATTATTATTGCCCCATACTGAGGTTGGGTAAAACATTCAGTCCAAGACATTCAACTCATAAATGCACTACGCTGATATCCACCTTAAATCCACTGACAGTACAAACGTGATCGTTCATATCTGGGTTGTTGGCGATTAGCAGCTCTTGTTTCAATGTTTTAAAAGTAGCTAAAGAGGAAAAACAAGCAAATGCATCAACCATGTTGAGATAATCTTCTAATATTTCAGATCTTATAATAAAATTCTGGCTTTGGTGAATCACCACTAAATATTGAAATGAAAGTCTGCTTCACTGTTCATTTTATTGTATTATGTTGTAGATATATTTAGGTAAAATTTTTTTTTTAGAGGACTTTGTTGGCTCCAGCGGCCCATTTTTAATTTATTTTTTAAGTAGGCTGACAGGAGGGAGGGGACGGAGAGAGGAGGACATGCGGCAGATGTCACGACGGCCAGGAGTTGAACCCGCGACAGCAACGTCGAGGACTAAGGCCTCCATACGTGGGTTGTGGTAAACCACTACGCCACCACAGCACGTCCATGTTTAGGTAAAGTTTGCTGAGTGAGAGTTGTATAAATAATTGATTTTAAATGGAACCTTTTTTAGGCGTCTTGCTGTTATGTTGGATTCACGTCTTTTATCCACATACAGGACAGTCAGGACAACAGGAAACCAGATAAATAAAGTTTCTTTTAACAATGATGAAATATGAGATTGTGTGGTTCTTGCCCAGAGGATGGGAGCCAGGGTTGTCTGCACTACATAGGCAGTGATGGTGAGTTTGACATGAATCAGACAAAATGGGACTTCAGAGGAAAATGGAATGAGCTTACTTGATGAAACGATGAGTTTCCACCAGAAGGGAATTGCTGTGGTCTCCGGGGTTGCGCTCTCTTTGCAGGGGTCCTTGAGACCATCCAGGTTCCAGTGTGAGATCCAGACAGACAGACAGGGCGGACAGGTGAGTTCTTTGAGAGGACAGGAGCAATCCAGCCATGGAAACGGGAACCGTCAATTATTCTTCAACAGAGGCGGACAGGGACTCAGGCAACCAGTGGGTAATAATCCAAGACGCCACAAGGAAACACCTGAGAGAGAAGCAACAAGGAAATATTAGTAGAGATATTCTCAGAGGAACTCAGAGCACTGACTCAGAGAGACGCAGAGTACCATAACTCCAATCACTCAGGCATCAAAATGCTGGCAGTCTGTTCCTCAGAAACTCCTAGATCATAAGGTAATGAACCACAGCCACACCCTCCAGGTAGTGCAACCTGTAGGCATCGTCTAGGACAGGGGTGGGCAACTCCAAACCTCCAAGCCTCGATGCCTCAAGGGCATCAACTTTTAGATGCATCTCTACTTCAACACACTTGAGTGAAATAATGAGATCATTAGCAAGACTCTGGAGAACCTGACTGCACGTACGAGGTGATTCAACTACTTGATTCAAATGTGTTGCACCAGGGAGACACCTAAGAATTGCAGGACACCGGCCCTCAAGGGCCAGGAGTGCCCACTCCTGGTTTAGTGGATGATGAGGGAAGCAGCAGGCAACAAAAATCTCCCCAAAGAGGCAAAAACCTAAAACCCAGTTCAGCACCTGCAGCAGAATATCAACAGTGTTGCTGGGCACTGTTGCTCTACACCAGGGGTGTCAAACTCCAGTCCTCGAGGGCCACTGTCCTGCAGTGTTTAAATGTGCCACAGGTACAAAACACAGGAATGAAATGGCTTAATTACCTCCTCCTTGTGTAGATCAGATCTCCAGAGTCTTGCTAATTACCCAATTATTCTATTCAGGTGGTGCAGCAGAGACACATCTAAAAGTTGCAGGGCACTCGCCCTCGAGGACTGGAGTTTGACATCTGTGCTCTAGACAGTAAGATCTCAAAGAAGAGCAGCAGCACACAAATACCACTGTTCCACAAATATTCCAGTTTTAAAGTGTTTTCAGCACACTTCATTCACTTAAAATAAATATATGTTTTTTACTTTGCTCAGCTGTAAACAAAGAATCTTATTGAATTTATGAAACTAATTTAATTAATTTTTTTATGTTCTAAACCTTGAAGTTGAAAGAACGGATTAGAGATGTGGTGCTTTTGTTTCTACTGGATGAGGTCAGATAAACAGTTTTCTGGTGGTTCTGTTGGATCATCTGATGATTAGACACTTTCTCTGTTATCTCATTTTATATCAAACATTTTTTTGGCACTTTTCAAATTATGTATAATTTGAAAAGTCATACTATGATTTATGATAATGGTTTACACTGATTACAATATTCAGCTTTTGCTTTCAGCTTTTGCTCAACTGAAATGCATTGCAAAAAGAAGCTCTGCAAACCTGAGCCAAACTTAGTTCTCTTTGAAAGCTAACTACTTCAAGCTCGACACGCCGTCGTCTGAGGAAATATCGACCAAATTCCTCTTGATGCGAGTAGAAAATCTCTGGAGTAACGTTTCAGATATAAAGCCGTTGAGAAAAGCTCTACCTGTCAGGAAAATTACGGTGTTTGCAAAGCATTTAGACAGTTTATCTTTTTAAAATATTTTTGGAAATTTATCTCATTTTTGCAGATTTTTTTTTTACAGTTGACTTCAAATGCTTCAGCAAATCTCACCAAAAAACTTTTAGCTTGCAGCAGAAAATGCAAATTTTCTACACATTTTTTTACAAATTAATTCTGCACAAACCTTATTGTCGTCTAGACACTCTACAACCCTAGACATATAAAACAAACTGAGAATGAGAAATGGGTTAGAACAGGGGTCCTTAAAGAGGTCCTGGAGGGCCGGCATCCTGCATGTTTCAGTTCTCTCCTTGGTGGTAGAACATCGATGTTCCTCTAACGAGACGTCACTTGATCCAGGTGAGTTAAATGAAGGCCAGAATAAAACATGCCGGCCCTAGAAGAACAGAAACTGAAGGTTATGGTTCTGTTATACATATGCTGGAGTTTCATGGTTTACATTTTCACATATTATAGATTCATTGGATATGTAAAAATATTTTCACCTTTTCTTGTTTACTTTAAAATCTTCAATATAATTTCATTGTTTCCAGTTATTAATTTTCAGCTGACACCAATTCTGCAATAACCACAACAAAATGTTCATCTAAACAAAATTAACTGAAGATGATGAAGCATCTTCATCACACCGTCAGGACCAGTGGTTACTTTTGCTGACCACTGAGCAGCAGGGGGCGCTGTTGCAGAAGGATTTACCAATAATTATTATCGTTCTTGGTAGACGGTGTTTGCATCCAGGATGTATAACAGAAACAAAAGAAACGAGCCGCTGGACTTTCAGGCAAGGAGACGCACCGTCCGTAGTTCATCATGTAACCGGCAGCCGGCGACAGACAGCGCATCGGCTCCATAGCTCAGTGGTTAGAGCACTGGTCTTGTAAACCAGGGGTCGCGAGTTCGATCCTCGCTGGGGCCTGGACTTCTCCATTTCTTTAGTTTTTTTTCTGCGTCATACTATATAAGATTAATATTTTGAACACCCAGTCTCCAGTATCTGTAAATAGTAATTAATTATTATTCAGGTCTCCAAAAACTTTATACATTCCATTGGCTGTTTTTCGGCCAATAAAAATAAAACTATGACCCCTTAAAATAAAACTCCAATCAAAATAAAGAATACATAACTGAAAATGACTATGTATTTATAAGTACTGTTTCTTTAATGAAAATTATGGTCTTTGGATCAAAGCAGTATTCTTATAAATAACCTATGATGCTACACAAATACAAAGTTGTCTTGCAAATTGTAGGTTAGTTTCTAACAAAAAGAAACCAATTGAATAGTTTGATTCAGTCACTTCTGCTTCCTAACACTAGATGTCAGCATTGTTCTTGTTGAATCTGAATGTAGGTTTGCAGTCCCTCAGATTCAAAGTGAAATAAATCGTTGTGGGTCTGCAATAAACATGAAAATGTTTCATTTTGACTTGGTTTTTGAGCTATATCTAGTTATCAGTGCAGTCATGGGGAAAGAGGCTGGGTCCAAGCGGGACAATCACAAGTTCACCCTATTTTCAGTTTAAACTGTTAAAGTGCAGGAAGTTGTGATTCAGGTTCATTTGACAGACATATTTTTTTACAGTTTACATTTTGTTTGAATCACCAACATGATGCATATTTTGAAATAGAGTTTATTTCGTTATCCAATGAGAATCGACAAGGAATCAAATCGATAAGTGAGATCAATAACAGTCGGTGTTGATAAATCCTTATCAATTCCCATCCCTAACAATGACAAAGAAATGCATATCTAGATCTGCTTGTAGTTTTAGCAATGGAGGGAGTAAATGAAGCTGTTCAGCTTCCAAATATCAAATTAACATCAACAGCTGCCTGCTTGCAGTGGAGGACAGACATTTACAGCGCAGCTCATTTCCACTAAACATTCTTGTGTTTCTCCTCTGAACAAGAGTGCAGAGGGTTAGGGTTAGGATTGACCCCTGACTGCCATAAAATCAGTCTTATAGCTCTGAAGGCTATAAGTTCAGTCTTCAGAGCAAAAGAACTGAACTTATAGCTCTTTCACACTCATAGCACCAGAGTCACCCATCGATAGGCAACATGGCATTAAAGCTGAAATTGAACCTACAACTGCTCAATCACAAGACAACTGTTCTACCTGCAGAGCCACAGAGTCCACTAAGCTTCATAGCATCAAACGTTAGGGGCTGGGTAAGATGCAGAGATGGATAAGTGTTGCAACCAAGACATGAAAGACACTTCCTTTCATATTTCCTTGGATCGTTCACACACCTCCTTATCTGTGGCTTCACTCCAGTCTGCTCAGCAGCATTTGCCTCCTCAACGCAGCAATAAAACACCTTCCTAGTTTTCAGAAGAGTGCGACGACAGACATGATGTAAAATGACCCCCTCTCCCGTTGGTTCTGAAAATTAAACGCAGATGTTTCTTGTTTCATGATTGTGGCAGCAGATCTCAGGTTTGTTCATGCCTTCTCGTCACGGGTCACTTAAATCGGTCAGAAAACAAAGATTAAAGCCGTGGAGGGATTTGTGGTGATTATTGTTTACTGCGGGTCTCTCTGATTCGCTCCGTCCTCCGAGTCTCCAGCTGTGAGTCTACAAAGAAAAACATGAGCTTTTTCCTCCTCAGGCCTCCTTCTCAGCCAAATGTTTGCTTCTCATTAAGTTTCAGCAACAGCTGGATTTTGCCCTGCTGACCCTGACTGCCATAAAATCAGATAAACACAGTAGCAGAGATGAAGGTGAAAGGTCGGGCAGACTGATGTCTCTGCAGCCAGGTTGGTCTGGATGAAGCAACGCTTTCAGAAAAACAAAGAGATTTAGCCTGGGACACTACGGAGGGTCAAGAGGTCAGCCTCTTCGGATGAAGATGTTTCTGCCAGCAGAGTCAAGCTTGGTCAGTGAGGGCCGTGAAAGCTTTATGCTCTGAGGTCAAAGGTCATCTCCCACATTTAAATCAACAGGGAAAGGTTTTCTTAATAATCAAACCAGCAGAACATTGTCTTAGTTTAATTGGAAGTATTTCTAATAAACAGGAAGTGACCCGGTTCTGCTCATTCTGAGTCCGTTCTGTTACATCTATTAGAGTTTATCCAGGAAAAACAACTTTAAATCTATTCTGAAACACATAGCATGAAACTAGAATGTCGCTGCATCTGCATTCAGTAATGCGACGGAGCTCTGGTCTCCGTCGCATTACCAGTTGGACCAGTTGGACCAGACGGCCCAACTGGTCATTTACCAGGTCAGCTGCCACTGGAGCCTAAAGGTCAGGATGTCCTGCGGATGATCAAATCTATTCAATTCAACATTTTAATATGATGCACAAACTGTGGAGCCAAACTGACACGGAGGTCGCTGAGCTCGTTGTCATGGCAACCATGTCCCCAATCGGGAACTGAATGAACTGGACTGAATCGTGAACTAGGAAACGTGGGAAATCGTTCCGTCCCCAGCAGCCGACGGAACGATTTGTTCTTTCTGGAGCCGTTCTGGTTTTGGGGCTCAGTCGGTTTCTGTGAATCGGCAGAAACCGACTCCTTTCTGGTTCTTTCTGGAGTTTGTGATGAATGTCTGAACGCTGCCGTCCTCTCAAACGTTTGGATTGGCTGTCAGGGAGGACAGACTGCTGAAGTCACAGTTTCTGCTTGAAATCTTTCATTCACATCTTTGCATTTGCAGTTGTCTTGAGTGTGTTGTCCATGATTTCTTGTTCCTGGGCTGAAATAAACTGCATCGAGAGTTTAAAGATGCTCTGGGTCCCTGCTGATGATTCCTGCAGCTGGACCTTTGGCCCCTCAGGCATTATTGTGAAACGACGAGCTGCCAACTAAATCACTTCCCACATGTTATTTTACCCTCTGCAGGTCGGACTCCTCGGTTTAACGCGGTTCTCTCTGCAATGCAAACGGAGGAATGAACCGCTGAAGATTAGTCGATAAAACATGATTCACTGAACAGACTTGGAGAAAAAAAAGGCACATTTTGATGCAAACCCAAAAACTTTGATCCGTTTGACAATTTAACAATAAACTGGAAACAACAGAAATGTTATTGCAAAGCTATTGGTGTAAGCAAGACTCAGTCAAATAATTACAACATGACTATAACCATGGAGACGTTTTCATGTAACAAGAAATCTTCCTCCTGAAATAAACGTCTGGCCATCAAAATTCATGTGAACGCCTGCAGCAGCTGAAGCTCCTCGGTCTGACCCGAGTCCGGTTCCCTTCAGATGCTTGGACTCCAGATCTGGTTCTTTCCATTCTGATCTAGATCCTCTGATCTACGTTAAGAGCGTAGATCCTTCAACAGATCAACACTCACTGCTGCAGAAAGTCTTCAGAAGATTCTTTTTAATATCCGGGTTGCAACAATAGCAGTAAAAGTCTGAGGTGTTTCGGTGTCTGGTGTTGAGATGCCAACATGTTGCTGGGCAGAAAACTGTAGATTCAGAATTCAGAGAGACGTTTCAGGATCAGCTCAGCTTTCCTTGCACTTTAACTAAACCAAAGCAGTAACCAAAATGGCTCCACCGTACAACACCTGGGACTTACATTGCTAAATGTTGTACAGTTTGGTTAAAGTGATGTCAAATATTTTATGTTTATTAAAATTCAGCTTGATTAAAGCGGAACTCACAAAAACACACAAGGGGGATCTTGTCTCAGGAAAGCAGGTAATAAGTGTTACATAAGTTAATTTGATAAAAAAATCATAAATATTCAACCACTCAATAAGAAATTAATAGATTTTTACCAACCATGATTTATTAAGAATTAATAATAGTTAATAATAGATAAGTAAACCAAAAACAACCCCTCAAATTTAATTTTAGGACAAATTCCCATCACGAGGGTTGAAACAGAACCCAAACCTAATAATTAATTGTCCAAATATTCACGTTCCGTGTCTATGAAAATTTTGTCTGTAAAGGAGTCCCATATCTCCCAAACTCACGACTGTTCTACAAGACGGGTTGCTACTTAATATATTTACTCCAAAAAAAAATAAAATTGTGGTTATGTTACACAAATGTTCCTGGAGTGGAACCAACATTTAATTTGTTGTTTTGTTTAGGTGCATCATTTTTAGTTATTACCTAAACATAATTAGGTACATAATTTTAGTTACACGCCGCACTAAGTAGAGGGCAGCATGCTTTCTTTGAATTGTATTTTCTAGTTTGTGAGGCGTCACCAGGGCGGCTCCAGAAATCTCTTTCTGCAGGTGCTAAGAGGGAGCCAAGCATTTTACTGAGGATAATATGACAGATCTTTTTTTCATATAGTTATCAACAAACACATTTGTTCTTTTATTCAGAGACATTCGTATTTATTTGACACGAAGCCTTGAGCCATTAGCCAGATGACTTTCAGATGATATCACATTGTTCAGGTTAAAACAGCGTTGATGACAAAGAGGATACCAAGTATTGACCCTTTGCAATTTCGTCATTTAATCATTCAAAGCATCATGATGTCAGGGGCTAACGTGAGGGCTAATGTCAGGGCTAACGTGAGGGCTAATGTCAGGGCTAACGTGAGGGCTAACGTCAGGGCTAACGTCAGGCTAATAGGGCTAACGTCAGGGCTAACATGAGGGCTAATGTCAGGCTAACGTGAGGGCTAACGTCAGGGCTGACGTCAGCTCCAAGAAGCAAAGCATTTAACAGGAAAACGTTGCCAGAATTTATTCTAGCTTGTTTGGTTTTACATAATAAAATAACTTGAAAAAAATGTTCTATATAGTATAATGATTAGTTATTTTAGCAGCAGTGGTAATGAAAATAAAAGAGCTTGAAGTACAAGTTATATTTTTGTTTCAAGTATTATTGTGTTATGTGACGCTGGCTTAATTTCACTCATATAATAATAATAAAGACATTTTACAGTTAATAGTTAACAGAATATGCTTCCTGTTCAGCCACTCTACCATATTTAATGTTCCCTGGATAATAAATAAGCTCCTACACACACACACACACACACACACACACACACAAACAAACAAACACACGCACACACGCACAGCTGCTCAGGTTTGGACGAATGGTTCTGTCTCTCGGAACCGGCCTTCAGTACTCTCGGGCCTCTCTGAGCTCCATCTGGAACGCCGGTTCGGCCGGGTTCTCCAGGCAGGTCAGCCCGTTGTTGGGCGGCCTGGCCGAGTGGAACCGGCTCCAGTCTCCTTTGCACAGGATCCAGGGCAGGACGTCCACCTGGTAGTGCAGCTCCGGGGAGAACTCGGCACCGATCAGGTCCGGCGTTCCGGCGCCTTTGCCGCGTGTGATCAGCCTCATCCGGTTGTCGTAGCAACAGTGCTGCGCCCCCAGCGTCGGGCTGTCGTAGGACAGCATGGAGCGGACGCAGAACCGGGCCGAAGGTTTGTAGATGTCCAGCCGTTCTTTGGGTCCGCTGGCGTCTCTCCAGCGGTACGTCCTGCGCAGCCTGCGGTCTGGGACGCTGATGGCGCCGTAGACGGCCTCGGAGGGGTAGGAGCAGGGGCAAGAGGGCAGCTGGGTGAGCACCTGCTGGAGGTACTTCTGGAGGAACTCGTTCCTGCAGCTCAGCCACTTTTCACAGCTGTCCACGCCTGAGTGGGAGACATCACAGTTAGCCTGGGCTGGAGGGTCTCGGGCCGGGCTGAAACCCAGAGGTCCACTCAGGAACCTGAAGGGCGTCGCAGGAAAACGTTAAACATTTTTCAACCGATGGAGCCGATCAATAAGGACTGAAATGGAGCTAAAAGAGAGAAAACGAGGCCAACGACTGACTTTCAAAATAAATCAAAGATTTGTTTGAGTGATCCGGCAGTAGATCTAATAACACCAAACAATGCTGATCACATTTAGAGCCGGCCCAAAGCAGAAGCAAGCTAAGCGGCTGTTTAAGGCCACTCAGACTTCCATGGCCATAAGTGCTAACATTTTAACACAGACCATAAATCTAGAATGGTAACTTTGTTTGCAAATGGAATGCTGTTAAATTTGATGCAACAGTTTGAGCATAAATGAAAATATTTGATATGGTTGTTTAATTCAAACATGGAGGACAAGAGGCTGGTTTAAAAGTTGCACGACTCAGAGAATGCAGATCCAGATCTCTGCCAGTCAGACGTTCATTTCCTGATGTCTGACATTGGAAAAAAACGGATCATTTCCTGCGTTTGGTGCATCGCATCAATAAACCTGAAACTGGAGCAGAGGAACTGCCATAAGGGTGAAAGGTGAAACAAAAAAAAACGTACTGGAGTCGGTGTTGTTGAACTGGTGGAGCGACGTCGCCTCGGTCTCTGAGACCGCAGCGCCTACGAGACGAAGACGGACAGAAACGTGATTGATGGTATCCGCGGTTGAGGCTGAAGCGCCGCTTCTCAGAAGATCTGAGGCTGTGCAGACAGATTCACCCCCAGTGGATCACAACGCCCTAAACTGGTTTATGTCTTACTGGAACAGCTCTCCAGGTCACATGTGCGCGATTCTGTTGCCGTGCAGCCGTAGCCGCAGGGCCGCGTCCGTTTTTGAGATCCTGGTCCGCAGGTGGTGCTGCACGGGGTCCAGTCGCTCCACTCTTCATTCTCTGAAAACACACAGCAGAAGGATGGGCGGTGAAAACCCGGAGCAGAGGCCGACATGTTGAAGTTCACATTGGAAATTCCTCCCTCGGTTGGGGAGCAATTAAGGAGAAAAGAGCCGGCAGAGCGAGACCAGAGAGCCGGACGTTCCTCTGCTTCGCTCTGTGCTGTAGGAGAATCATTTGTGTTTCAAGGATGAGTCCTTGAGGTGGATCAAGAGGAGAAGCATCTGAAACGTCTCACCAAAGCCTTTGGTCTCCCCATCTTCGCTCCAGCCGTCTGCTCCCACTCCACCCAGCACAGCGTCCGTCGGGTCGTAGCCGTAGTCCTCAGGCCCGGTTCCTGCCGCCCTGCTCCCCCAGAATAGCGGCCAGAACAGCTTCCTGCTCATCCACTCAGAGGGTGACACGGACCAATCGCTGCGCTGGTTCTCCTTGGCCAGGTCCATCTCCACCTCAGTCTGGGAGTCCTCCATCACCTCGATGGTCACCTGCAACAAGAAGCATCTGGATGTGCTAACAGTACCAGATGCTAATCAGCTCCTTTGATTCTAACAGTTTCACCAGGAAGCTGTATGAACAGCTGGGAAAACCCTTTCAATATTTCAGGTCAAAGGTCACCGGGACAAATAGGAAAAGGTGTTTTTCATTAATTGAAATTCCTCTCTACTGGGACAGAACCAGCTGTTCCTCCAGGAACAAACAGCTGCTGAAGGTTACAATTATGCATCTCAATCAAACTGAAGTCTGGACTTTGATTAGGTCACTCCAAAGCAACCATTCAGAGTTAGGAGGAAACGTATCCTGCTCACTGACGTCTCACTGCACTCTAGAAGTAAATGCGATTGGTGAGTGGTGTGATATGAATTATCATCACCATTTAAAATCCGAGGAGACGGTGTTTGACCTTCAGGCCGTGGGGTCACAGGCCACCGTGACGCTGGAGGCTCCGTCCTGGTTGCAGCAAAGACGGTTTTTCTTTGTTTGGTGTCAGTGAGAACATTGTTTTACTTTCCCCTGCAGAGACGGAGAGTTATCAGCTCCAGGAAGACGGCGTGACTCAGCAATCTCTCCACTCAGTGGATAAACAACTTGCTGTGCCTGGAAGAGAGTTTTCCACCCGCAGCACTAACACCACCAGCTAGCTCCACCAGCTAGCTCCACCAGCTAGCTCCACCAGCTAGCTCCACCAGCTAGCTCCATCTGACGATTAAAGCTCCATCCTTGGACCTCTGTTGGTCTCCACCCTGAATGCTGGCTGCACCATTCCTGGACCTTTTTGCTGCTCCTCCATGTTTTTCACGGTGAAACCTCTGAGGTGCTGAAACCCCCTCAACTCGTCTGCGTCCTGCTGCTCGGCAGGACGCAGACAGAACAACAGACGTCTGTCATCGCTAGGAACTCTGTGACCGGCGCCGCCTCCATGCTTCAGCAGCTTCAACCAGCCAGAAAGCCAGAACTGATCTGAAGTCAGATCATTTGTTGCATTTCAGGTTTTTTACAGTTTGCAGAGAGAAGAGGTCAAGATGGGACAGATTCCAACATGTCCTCTGGAGGACATGTTGGTGTAATCTCACAGTGATGAGGGCCATGCAGGAGTTTACATGGAGATCTGATTCCACATGAATGACAGAGGAGGAAGAGATGCACTGATATCGAGTCGGGGAACAGCGAGTTACCTCCAGTAAAGGTTGGGTGTTTGTTCCTGCCAAGCGGCGAGTCCAGCTCTGTCTGGAGCCGCCGGGTCTCTACGGCTCAGAACCCAGAACCTTTTCAAAGCGGAGAACAAGCAGACGTTCCTACCTGGATGTTGGGATTCTGGGAGCCCACGTAAGCCTTGGCCAGATCAGGGAAGTTCCTCAGATCCAGGACGAAGGCTCCAGGCTCCTCCCCCTCGGGTGCAGGTGAAGGGTGGAGGTCCTGCCCCTGAGGCCAGCGGTGTGTGGAAGTGGAGGAAGATGGAAGAGGAAGCATCTGCAGCAGCATTTCCTGGTTGGGATGATCTGGTTGCTCCTCGGCTCTGATCTGCAAAATAGAGACGAAGGTTCATAGGAGCGACGGCAGCGGCTGAAATAACGAAGGATCTTCCGAACACATGAACGCTTCAGCTGTTGGAGGAACATTCTCCGCCGGTCCTGAAGGAACCAAAGTTCTGGATTCAGCGGCGACCCAATCAGTTTGGACAGAGCAGAAACATTTTCTGGATCCAGAATGTGCTCCAAGATCCTGAACTGCTCTGTTAGGGTTCTGGTCCTGCGATCCGCCAGCCCGTCTCCCGGGTCGAGTTTCTGTATTTTTAGCTAAACGGTTAAAGCCCAGCAGCTCCAGGCATGTTGGGGGAGGGGGTCCATTTCCTCTGAGCGTCAGCTGAAGGCTTCCAGTTTCTGAGCCAAACTCTGCATTTCAAAAGACACTGCTGGGTCAAAATGGTTTGTGTCCAAGTTCCAGATCAGAACCGCAGGCTCGTCACAAATCACAGAGCAACTTCCTGTGGGCCGTTGAATAATTGGACCGGACCAGACCAGACATTCTGTTAAATGTCCAAAACATTTAACAGAAAGAAAACCATGACATCAACAAGGATTTCAACCAGCAACCTGAGCTAGGCGTTAGCGGGGTGTTCCCCAGGGTTCCATCCTCGGCCCCCTGAGAAGATCACCAAAATAAAACCTGATTCTGTGTTTTAGAGCAGACGCACCACTCAGATCTTGTGGGTCCAACTCAGGAGAACCTGCTCAACTGGACTCATCACTGATGGTGTTGAGCTACCAGATAGTAGCCACAGCTAGCCTCAGGACGCCTGACGGAGGCCAGGGGGCATTGCAGCAGCGCCCCCTGTTGAACCACCATCATTTTGCTCAATGACACAACGGCAGACAGAGCGGGGATGGAACCGGCAACCTGGACATCCTGGACCGGTGACTTTGGACCTGAAGCAGCATCCCTGGACAATAAGAGTTTCCACAGTCAGCACCAAGGGAGGACAGCGCCACCCTCAGGTGGACGATGGGAGTGTCATTCTGAAATCCTTTTTTATGAAATTGGAACAAAATCTGGAGAATTTAGAAACTGATTCAAAGAATCATGAGAAACGATTCAAATGTTTGAATTCATGCACGGATCCGAGGTTCTGATAGTTTTATTGACTCTGGAACCAAACGCTTCCAGATATAATCCATACATTCATATTCTACCGTCTGGCTGTTCCTCCTTTACTCCCGTTTTTGACTTTTAATTGTAGGATTAGGGGCGCCGCCCTTCAGGGGGCGCCAAAGCAATGGTGGATATTTTATGGTCCAACTTCAAGTGATAAATTTTGAATCCATTTTTAAAGCTGCATTCTTAACTTTAGCAACTGGCTGAAAACTGTTAAATGCTGAGCAGAACCAGCCTTCCGCTGACTGGACCCCTCTGACCCAGTAGCAGATTCCTACTGAAAACATTCGGAGCCAGTCGGAACCAGACGAACCCGTTGGGTTTAGTTCACAGCAGAACCTCCGAGGCTGCTGCTCGTGTATCATTTAACTTTTAGTTTGAAGGGTCAGCTGCAAACACGCCATTAAGAGGAAAGTGTTTTAGAAGTGACGTCATATTTACGCTCATTTGGACCTGGAGGCTCCGCTTTGCGTTCAGAACCGAAGATCAGCAGAAATCTGGAGTTTTGGGTCGAAAGGTTCTGGGGTGATTCTCGCTCTGAATGAGCTGAAGGTCCAAAGCTTTACCTGAGAACTGGACTCCGTGTTCCGGTCCGTGGGGAGCCCACGGCTGGACTCTGCAGCCAGGATCAGCAGCCAGACACGCAGCGCGTCTCTCGGCTTCATTCTTCCCAAAGTTCTGCTCCAAACTTTCCCCAGAACCGAACCCGGGCTCGGTCCTTCAGTCTAGGACAGAGGTGTCCGCCCCATCGTGGAAAAGGCTCCACGCGTGAACGTGACGCCCGAAAGTCCCTCTGGATCCGAACTCTCTCATTTCAGCAGCAGACCCATCAGAACCGGTTCGGGTGTTTAAACTGGGGTTCAGCGCAGCGTGTCTAAAACCAGAACCGCCCCGGACACGCAGGACACAACCCACTCTGAGCAGCCCGAACCAGGAGGTCACGTGGGTTTGTTTGTCTTGACGTCATAGCTGAAAAGACAGGGTGGTCTGATGGTGCTGATGATGATGATGATGGTGCTGATGATGATGATGATGATGATGATGATGATGATGATGATGGTGATGATGATGATGATGGTGTCGGAACCACAGCGATCAGCTCAGCAGAACTTTTGATTTTCATTCTCTTGCTTCATATTCAGGTTTTGCTTCATTTTGTTTGAAGATATTTTGAAATAATTTCTGTTGAAATAAATCTGCAGTTTTCTGAAAATAAATGTTTACAAATAAAAATTGTTCACTTGTAAATTCTGTTGTTTTCTGACTCGACATTTTTTTGACTAAAGTTTTTTTTCAGGTTTTTGTTAGTTCTGCTGGTCAGAACCAGGTCCAGAACCACGAATGGGAAAAGTTCTGATCCAGACCCGATGTCGTCCTGGGGGCCCGGGGCCCCTTCGCGCGTCATCATCAGCCACTTCCTGTGGAGCTAGGGGTCAAAGGTGAAAGGATTTCCAGATGTCGGGTCTGTTTCTGGTTCCGACTCACGTTGAGTTCTAATTCAGAACCCGTTCTCTGAATCTGAGAGAACTCAGAGAACGGGTCAGAACTGCAGATATGATGACTGGACCAAAGTTCTGGTCGGGTATTGACACCGGTTTATGATCCACCAGAACCAAACGCCGTGCGCTCAGAACCGAATGGGTCCCGGAGGGTTCACTGGTTCTGAGCCACAGCTGGGTCCAAAACTGGGTTCTGATGTCATCTGATAATCGGCGCTGATGGTGCCGATCAATCGATAAACATGATCGATCAGGTTTATTTCAGCAACATGGCGCTTCAGACGGTCTTACGCCATAAAAACACAAAAATACCAAATGATGCAGAACCGGGTGGAGTAGAACCGGGTGGAGTAGAACCCGGTTATGTAGAACCGGGTAGAGTAGAACCGGGTCATGTAGAACCGGGTGGAGTAGAACCCGGTTATGTAGAACCGGTAGAGTAGAACCGGGTGGAGTAGAACCGGGTGGAGTAGAACCCGGTTATGTAGAACCGGGTCATGTAGAACCGGGTTAGCTCCCACTAGCTCACGTTGTGTCAGCCTCCTCTCTGGACGGAGACGTTGTCGTCTCACAGTCTGGACTGAACTTGCAAATAATCGTAGAAAATGCAGATGAACATTTGCCAAAATTATTCACTGCCTGCAGAGTCAGAAATCCGACAGCTGGTTGAACGTTTTGTGAAAAGGCAACATGTCTTTTCCAGGGACCAGAATCCCTACGTGTGTTTGGTGCGGTTCTGGTGTCGGCCTCCGGAGGAAACGAGTCTTCCTGTTAGACGTTTCATCTTCAGTGAAATAAGGAGCAGAACTCCAGCCGTGGAAATGAAGGCAGCATGCATAATGTGAGTGAGTCATGCCTGAAGCTTGTTATCCCGAGAAAATAAACCTTGCGTTGTTAAAGCTTCTGCTTCCTGTTTGCAGGTCATTAATTCCAACAAGATTCACAACAAAGTTCTCAGACACTTCCAGGTTTTATTTCTGGAGGTTTGATGTAAGCTCAGGGGCCAAAGGGCCCGATTCCATCCTTTAGTACTTTCATGGCTGCTGGACACGACACGATGTTCAGGCTGCTCTACATATTCAGCACCCAGCCTGACCTGGAAGTGACTCACATGCTGTTAAGGTGGTCTGCAGAAACATTTACTGGTTATTTAAATATATATATTTTATTGACTTATGGTGAAAATATTTGAAGAAGTGAACAGGATTCAGCGGGTCGTCCCACCCTCAATGGTTCCGTTGAACTGGGATGGTTTTCCCAGAGTCATGCAGGGCAGCAGCCGGGGACGTTACTTTCACGATTATGTTTTTATTTTCTTCTTTCTATATTTGAATATCAATCAACTGTTGAGGGCGGGATCATGGTGGTGGAGAAAAGGTCATGCTGTCAGTCTGACTTTTGGTCTTCAGCATTGAGCATGCTGAGGTGAGGAACGTTGGCTCATTGCTGTGGCGTTAGCATGAAGGCAACAAAAACTTTTTCAACACGTCCAAAAACCGGAGGAGAGTTTAGCCTTAGAAACAACCAACCTGATCCAGACAAATCAGGTTGGTTGATCTGTCTGGATTCGTTCTGGTCGTACAAAGTCAGCGTTACTCGTTACTCTCCATGTCGGATTCCCTAACCCTTACTGGTTACCAGTCTGAAGACGTGTGTCCGATTTGTTCCTCTGTATTCATCGAAGAGATGAAACATGTCTGCACTGCAGCTGAGTAATGATGTTCGTTACCCGGCAGGGCGGGTCGGAGGGCGGGTCGCAGGGCTGGAGGCAGGCAGGGCAACAAGACGCAGCAGCAGCTCCGCTGTGATTGAAGTGGACTCTTAACGAGCTCCGGTGGTCGTCAGGCTGCTGTTCAGCTACCCCCCACCCCGACTCCCATCCCACGATCAGCAGCCATATAAGCGGGATGCTGCAGGCTCTGCGGTCCGGTCCAGTTCAGGTTGTTCTGCTGCCGGTCTATCGGTGGAAACTGCAGTTTTGGTTCTGAGCAGCAGGTAAGCGTTGTTTCTTCTGGATCAGAAACTGAACCAGAACCTCCCGGTTCTGATTTTAATTTGGCTAGTTTGATTTTCTGAAAGCACCAAGTTCTGGTTCTGGATTTCTCACCTGGGTCTGGTCCCTTAAGGTTCTGGTGATTGGATGTTCTGATCAGATCATTTTAATACATTTATTTTTCATTTTTCTGTAAAATTCTTGAAACTCAGTCACCTTGGAAACGGGGCGCTTGATGAACCTGGACATCATGTCCACCAACCCGGGTCACAGAACTGGGTCACAACCACAAATTGTTTTACGGATAAAGAACCGAACCAACTGGATCCACTGAGAGTACTGGGATGAATCTAATGATATGTTGTGACCAGATTAGCTCAGAGGTTTTCTTGTGTTCCAGGATGTCAGAGCTGTTTTCCGTGTCTCGTCTGTCCTTCCTGCTCATCTGGCTCCTGGTCCTTTCTTCCTCAGCTTTCCCTCAGCCTCGTCTTCCTCTCAGGTGGGCTAAACCTCAGCTTGAATCTTTTTAAAACTCGTTCATCCCATTTCGTTTCATCTCTGTGATTCCAGAAATCCTGAAGATCCGCAGGAAACGAAGCGGGACGACTGGGATGTCCTGTTCCCGTCCATCTCCCTCCATGACTGGAACATCCAGGCTGGTCTGATGGGGGACGCCTGGCTGTTCGCACCGGAGCATCCAGAAGCCAGGTAGCGAAGCCAGATTCTGACCCAAAGTGTTTCAAACCTCTAGATGAAGCCTTTCTATATACCGACCCGATCAGCTGGTTCTGGTCGCTTCCCTGCCATCAAATGTCCAGAAGATGAAATGAGGGAAATCGACCCAAAAAGACCTTTTCTAATTTAGATTCAATAAATACCATAGATGGAGCAGCAGGGGGCGCCAGCATGACAATCAGACCATTGCTCATCCTCAGAAGAGGCGAGTGATGTAGACGGAACAACTGGACCCATGAATGAGTAGAACCGAGCCGGTTTCTGTTCCAACATTATTGTTCCACCTAAATCTCTGTTTGTCCAGTTTCAACGTTTTATGTTTACAGGATTAAAAATTCAATTTTATACATTTTTTTTCCAGCTCCATGCAGGTCTGGGTTGTTTCTGTGCTGCCCCCTGGTGTTCAGGAAGCGCTTACCAGTTTCCACCAGTCTGGGTTGGGTCCAAACAGAACCGTCTGGTTCTGTACTCTGGACCAGAACCAGAGCCAGAATACCAATGACTGACTTGTCTTCAGAAATGGTTTCCTGTTTATCTGTAAGAAGTCCGGTCCGGTCCAGTTGTCTTTCTGCAGAAAGAGAGCAAAAAAAATCTTATTCTGCTTAAATGGCGTCCATCTGGCAGCCAGCAGCGGTCCGCCGCTCCCTCGTCACCATGGAAACACCGGTCTCTTTTTCAGAGGAATCTCACCGGAACACAATTACTTTCACACAGTGCGTAACATCCGGCCGCTGAAGCATAACTTATTTTTACCACAGCAACATGATAGCTAACGTTAAAACAGCAACACAAGGCAGGTAACCATAGCAACTGGCTTTTTTTCTGCAGTCTGGTCGCGCGCTCATCCGCAATATTTACAAAGAAATAGTCCCTCTACGTGTGACTTTCACAAGTGTAATGCTCCACTTATGAAAGTCAATCTGTTTCGACTCACTGCTGGACAGAACAAAACGTCCAGAACGTCCATAATTGTCCGTGTCGTCTCCAGCGTCTGGCCGGCACAGTGGACGTCACAAGGGGCCCGGATGGTGAAGAGGAACATGGTGGTGGCGGACGACGCCGCCTTCAGGGAGAAGAGCAAACTGCTCACCTCCATGGAGAGACAGAAGTGGCTCAACTCCTACATGCAGAAGCTGCTGGTGGTGAACTCCTGATGTCACCTGGACGAACACCTAGGCCACACCTGAAGCCACACCTGGGCCACACCGAAGTCACAGCTGGGGCCTCACCTGGGGCCACACCTGAAGACTCTCCTGGGGCCGTTTGCTGCATGTTGTAGATGGTTCTTGTTGGTGTGTAGGAGACGACGTCAATAAAGACTGCAAATGTGATGAAAGCTGGTCTGCGTCTCGTGAAAACCAGACTGACTAACGTTTTATTAGTTAGTATTTATTAGTTAGTTCTTCTTACCTGGACGGATCCAAAGCTGCAGCACCAGAACTGCGGTTCTTTGTGGATCCAGAGCTGGACCGTCTGAAGTTCTGGCCGCAGCCTCCTGGGTGAAGAACGATTTCTGGCATCATGTTCTTCTACTCTCCATGTTTGTGCTGAGAATTTCATAGCTCTAGTCTGACCCCTGGTGGTCAACTTCTAGTATTGACACATTTAGTCTTCTTGCTAATTTTCCATTTTCCATCCCAAACTTTTCCAGAGGTTGATTAGGTCGAGTTAAATGAAGGTCAGTTTGGAGCTCAGACATTCGGTCCACATCAGGACGTTCCACCGGTTCTGGTTCTGACTCCATCAGGAAATAAAACCTCCATTTTTCAGACAGGAAAATGAAACATTGAGATATTCTAACATCCATTCCTCCCCAGATGAAATATTTCAATATTTATTTCTGTTCACAACATTCAGAACCTCCAATCCACAACAATCCTACAGAACAGAACCTCCATCTACCACTTTTTCCTTCCACTCAACTTTCCACAGTCATGCTGGGATTCCGCTTCTCCAGCAGTGACCCGCAGTCAGTCGTAGTTTCCAAGAACTCGACCAGACCTGAACATTCCTGGAGTAAAGTCCTGTTTTCTGGGTTTGACATTAGAATCAGTTCAAAATGGATGCAGTGCAGTTGTCATGGTGATCGCCACGGCACCAGAAGACCAGTTGACGTATCAATACATTGAGGTTTCTGACTAGCAGAGGAACCGGTTCTGATCCGAATGCCGTTCCGCTCTCCATCAGCACCAATAGCTCCTCCCCTACAATGGGACAAAGACCCGCCGCCGCAGCCGCCGCATCAGCAGCTGCAGCCGCTTCCTGTTGGCCAGACGCCGCGCCGCTCTGTGTCGCAGCAGCAGCCGCTCCGCCTGCAGGAGGCGCTCTAAAGCCGGGGGGGTTGCAGGCGGCCCTCGGGCCCCCGCCTGCAGCCGGGGACGCCACACCTGATTGGAGGGAACAGAGAGGACAGGAGACCTGCAGGCCAGATGATCCTGTGACCTCTGACCCCGGAGACTCCCGGTTTCCTGGAGAGGAGGAAAAGTTGTTCTCCATGATTTCAGTTCATAAAGGAATAAAGTGGTCATACCGTAATAACCAAGTCTCTAACATGACTGAGGATGACCTTTAACCTCAGCAGCATGAGCGACCGGTTAAGCACCAGGTCAGTTCTGCCTGCAGCCACCAGGGGGGGCTCTGGCTGCTTTTCTGCAGATAAACAAGATAAATCCTGATATGATTAATTTTTTTTTATTTATTTCGAACATGATTGTTGAACAGAATCATTCAAGACCACAGCGATCTTGAAATGGATGGAAGAAACTCACAATATTTTCAGATGGATTTATTAATGGATATTTTCTCATTAATAAATCCAATGAAAAATAAAAACAGCTCAACTCATTTTCCATTGTATCTGGACATGAACATATTGCCCATGTCCATCCGTGTCCTATCAGCATTGAGCTGCGGACTTGGATCTTCTGAGGGTTAGCTGCTTCCTGCCTGCTTCCTGCACACTTGCTGACCACTTCCTGCCTGGTTCTGGTGCTTCCTGGTCTTTCCTGGCAGGAACTGGTTGTGCTGGTTTGTAACGAGGTGATTACCAGATTTCTACAGCAGAATCTGAGAACAGGGTTGTGTACCTGCGCGATGGGCAACCTCATCAGCAACTGCTCCAGCTGGGCCAGCCCCTGGTTGCCATGGTGACACATCTCCAGTGCCCGGAAGGACGTGGCGGTGTGGGGGACGCCGTGGGGAACGCCGTGACGGCGGTCTGCCACGCTGTCCTGCAGAAACACAGGCCTGGTGAGTTGAGCAGCAGAACCCAGCTTTTGATACCGGTACCGAGTGGAACCAACCCACCATCCAGGTCCAGAAGACGTCCTCGACCCGTCTCCAACTCAGGTACGCCTCCAGGACGTCACAGAGCCGCTGGATGCACACGCTGTCCTGCAACAGCAATGAGGAGGAGACTGGAGTCCAACTTCCTGTCTGTTTCTCACCCAGAACCAGCTCAGACTCAGAACCAGAGGCCGATGTGATGACTGAATGAATTATGTTGATGTCCACTAGGTGGCAGTTATGAGCATGTGATTGCATAAATGTAAAGAATAGAACAACAGAAGGAGAGAGTCAATAGTGACACCTGTGTGAGCAGATCAGTGGAGCAACAAACGACATCTGGTTCTTATCAAGCACGAATATAACAGCCGACAAGATAGAAGGTGCAACAATCACCACAGACACCAACCATCCGACCCACGTCAGATCTGGTACCAACGGTTCTGATGAGGCGACCAGGAAGCCAGCAGCAGCGCTCTGGCTCCTAACCCAGTTCTAACCACTCCAACCAGAACCACTGGGCAGCGGCGGCGCTCCGACCACTAGGAGGAAACCAGGTGCATCCTGGGGAAGGTTCTAACCCCCACAGAACTGGTACCAGTCCAGTTTCAGCCTCTACGCAACTTTCAGAATCTTCCCTGCTCCAACACACCTGAAGCAATTTGTTACCAGGCCTGTTCAGAGCCGACCCTTGTCTGCTGGAGTAAGGATGCATCTAAACGTGTGGGACGGTGTCTCTTGAGGAATGGACCTGAGCGCCCTGCTTTAGATGATTTAAACAAACCTCTGTCAGCGCCGCAGAGCTTTGGCCAGCAGGGGGAGCCGGAGAGCAAACCTGGCTGGTGGAAAGTACCTGTGGAAGAAATAGTGAAGTTATAGCTCACCTGTTCAAAACTACTTATTCATTTTCTGACTAATATTCAGAAAATGAAAATGAAAAGATTAAATAGCTGAAGTCTCCTCAGAAGGCCAGGGAGCAGCAACACCCGTGTTCACGTCCTCAATAACGACACCCCTTTCTGAAATCTCAAGATCACTTTCTGTATCATTTTTTGAGGCGAATTCCTCACTGTCTGTCTCTTCTGTGCTGGTCTCATAGTCAGGATCATTTGAGTCCTCCTCTGGAAGTTTCCCAGAAAGCTCAGCCATCCAGAATGGTTCCTCCTCATTGTTGTCGTCAAGCTCATCAATTTTGGCGGCAGCCATTCCCTGCTCCACCCGCCTTGCCTGCTGGTACCAGTTGGTCAGTCGGCCCAACAGGGGGCGACGGTGCAGGCCTGTGGCTACTGTCGAGAGTGGGAATTATGCGTTTTGCTAGTGCCAGCCCTTTAGCATTCCCATGAAAAAGAGCCGGGTTCCTCCCACACAGACCCGCCCGGTCCTGTTCCTGCTCAGGGTTCTGGTCCAGCATACGAAAGCCCAACATGCAGTTCTTCAGAACATCTGATCCAAAATCAGGATTTTTGTCCAGAAACACAGACCTAGAGAGCAGAACCTCCAGGTTCTGGTGAGGTTCTCCTCTGTAGGTTCTCCTCTGCTGCAGCAGAGATGGTACGGCTCCCCACCGGTTCTCGTGCCAATCACACACCTGTTCACTAGGCGGCACATTGGGCCATACTCAAAATGGCCGTCAGTTCAGTTGTGTAAGAGTTGGATGCAACACCTTAAACTTTTGGCCAAAATCCGACAGAAGTTATTGTCACTTCCTGTATAGTGGCGAATGATTGTTGAATGATTGGGGAATAATTGGGGAACGATTGGGGAACGATTGGCAAACGATTGGCATTTGAACATATGGCTACTATAGATTAATGGTCCCAGCTCAGCCTGAATCAGCCACCCAATAACTGTGTCCTCTGAGTGGGCGGGGCTAAAGTGATGTCACACATACACCTTCTTACATTGTGCAGCGCTAGCGTCCGTCCTCTCGTGGTGGACAGCAGCATCCGTCCCTGGTGTCTCAGACGTCCCATCAGCCACTGCAGCGTCCTCAGTGAGATGCTGTCCGGCAGGGCGGGTTCTAAAGTTCTGGTTCCGGTCGACACCGGGCTGGCGTCCAACAGCGTGCGGTCTAGCACGGCGACCTGACCCGCCAGTAGCTTCTCCAGAACCCCCTGGGCCAGCAGCCAGCCCAGCGCCAGCAGTGGGTCGGAACCGGACCTGCCCGATGTCCAGTCGCCATGGTAACCGCTCTGCCAAAGGCCCGCCACCACCAGCTCCCTGCTCCCTAGAGGGAAACAAAAATGGGTCAGGGCCAGTCCACATCCGTGACCTGACCCAGTTCTGACTCAATCTGACCCAATTCTGACCTTGCAATAAGGATGAAGAGCAGACTGACCTCCCGTCGGCTGGCAGATGGTCTCAGAGGAAATGACCCCTGACCTCTGAAGGATGTTGGAGAGCAGCAGCCAGAATGAATCCTGCAGAAAAACAAGGACAGTTATTAGAACCAGAACCAGCAGGTTTCATTCAGGTCCAGCTATCAGAACCAGTCAAAGCCCATTAATATGAATAGAACAGTCAGTGTAATATCCAGTATTACTATCTTTGTTATTAATTATTATTATTAGGTGCAGATCAATAATTCAGCAGAAATGTGTTCATCTTGACTGTAAAAGTTTAGGCACTGATTGTTTTTAAACCAGTTTTGAACATTTTTATTAAGCATGAAGGAAATGTGAAGCAGATCCATGTGAAGAGCTGCTGGTGTTCCTCAAGCTCAAAACCCGGTCAGAACTGGGTTCCTGTTTGTTCTGCATTGATGAGACAAAAGGGGTAGCAGAGTTTGCACCTTCAAATTTAAAGTGGCTAAGGGGGAAAGAATAACCTGGCAAACTAATGCTTGAGTTTAATCAATTGTCAGTAATTGATTACCGACACTCCGATCAGATTTTTTGCAGCCGATTCCAATCACACATGAGGGCCGATCATCTTCCTGGTCTGGCTGTTATTTTTTCACTTCAAATATAAATGCTACTATGTGATCTGGCAAAATGGAAAAATTATCCAGTAATAAATTCACCTAATTTAGACATAAAACATGCAAAATACATGCAGACAAAAAAACAGTCAAAAGGACTGAAAAACTTCAAACAGTAAAATAATATTTAACAGTCAGTCTCTCAGCCATTATATGAGTCAAATAAATCTCACAACACAGATATCAAATAATGTCAAGAAGAAAAGGAAACATTCATTAGTCAAAAGCATCAAAATAAATAATCCTGAGTTACTGAATCAAAACTTCTTAATAGCACGGCTAGCTGGTTAACGCTGGCTCTGATTGGCTAGCTGGTTAATGCTTGTTCTTGGCTAGCTGGTTAACGCTGACTCTGGCTAGCTGGTTAACGCTGGCTCTGATTGGCTAGCTGGTTAATGCTAGCTCTGATTGGCTAGCTGGTTAATGCTAGCTCTGATTGGTTGTTCAACGGCTCCGTTGTGAAATATTCCCACCAGTAGCATACCAATGCTTTCAGCCGATACGGATCGTCTTCTCATGAGACGATTCAGCTGGCTGGAGGAAAAACATCCACCGACTTCAAGGAAGCCATCAGGGTCGCTCTCGCTGCAGTCTGCACCACATTAGTGGCAGCTCTGGGCTCCCATACAGCACAATGCCTCCAGCTGCAGCTGAGCTCGCTCCTATGGGTCTGTCTGGACCTGACCCGGTTCTGTTGTTCTGGAGGACTTCTCCACTGTCTTTTCTGTCGTCTCAGAATACACAGGGTCTGCAGATAAGCTGCAGGTAAACTGTGGTTGTCGTAGCAACAAGGAGAGGAAACGGGGGCAGAGGGCACTGGCTCAGGCAACTGGTCCGGTTCCATCGGTAGGTCCGGTTCCATCGGTAGGTCCGGTTCCATCGGTAGGTCCGGTTCCATCGGTAGGTCCGGTTCCATCGGTGAGCCGAACCACCTGCTGTTTGGTGTATCAAGTCTTTCCAAGTGCAAAGTCTTATTTTATGATGTCTAAAGTTACTAAATTAGTCTGAGTCAGTTCTAAGTCAGATAACTCCCTGATCAAAGATCATTAACTCTTTGCTCAGATCCTTCTGGAGCCGGAAACTTCTTTAAACTGACAAAGATCTACGTTAGATTTTGAAATGAAATAATTTGAACTTAAAGTCATGACCTTGGTTTAGTGTTTGTCTAAACTGTTTCCTGTTTTGCATCAATTGCTTCCCATACTTGGTTCTGTAAATGTTTATTTTTTACTGTCTTCTGTCTAACCCTATTAAAAACGCGCCTGTATCATCAGCAGGTAGCAGCCGAACCGAGCGGAACCGCAAACAGACCGTGTTGAGCCCACCTCCGGTCCTCCTCCAAACTTGGCCCGTCGGAAAGCGTCCGGCGCGGGGACAGGGTCCAGGCCGAGTCCCGCCAGCAGCCGGCAGAGAGAGCCGATCACCCGCCTCACGTCCACGCTGCCAGCCGCCTGGCTGCGCTGCATCTCGGCCTGCAGTCCAGGACACGACCGAACCACGGAGCATCAGAACCGTTTGCGTTCAGAACTCCTTCCTGATTTCTATTGGCAGTTGGGTGCCAATAGATCCAACCACCGCCACCTGGTGGTGTGGAGTGTAGCTGCTGTTAGTGTCAGAATCTCACTGAGGAAGAAACTGCATCAGGTTTTCTGTCACTTTAATATTTCTGCTATAACTGATGGATATTCACATGTAAACTAAGTCAATACAGATTAATTTCCACTTGTTATAGCAGATAGTTTTTGCTCTGCTATCCATCTCTGCAGACAGTCAGGATCCTGCCTGCAGTTTGCCTCCCAAACATCGACATTATGTTTCCCAGGGGGCATTGCTGCCTCCTTGGTCGAATGCTTTGATCAGGTCTGCTTTGATCAGATCTGCTTTGATCAGGTCTGCTTTGATCAGGATCTCCACACACAAAGGCGTCAGACTTACTAAGACGTTCCAGCTAATCCAACACATACTCCAAGCATTCGAACCCACAGTGACGGCATGGCGCCAAGCTTTCATGGGAGATTTTGGAGTCTGTTGCTCTCATGTTCAGTTTGAGACCATTGGACAGCTTCAGGAAATTTTGCAAGATGATCAGAACTTAGAAGTTCGAACCACTAGAACCCTCTGAGATGTTCCTCAGTACCAGAACAGCTCTGAGGGAGCATCAGGATCAGGAACGTGCTCCCAGATCTCCCGGCTGTCCTCTGACCGCATCTTTATCTGGTCAGAGGAGTTGTTTTTCCTTCTAGGAATCACCATGGTAACGAGAAGCCGATCCGTACCATGAGAGCTTCGGTTCATCCTGAGGAAGGTGAATGTTGGGAAGCATAACGCCACCATCCTTGACCTTCCTCAGGTCAGCGGCTGACAGCATTCATCCAAACATCTCAACATCATGAAGCGCAAATGCATCTGATTTCAACCAGCAGAGGGCGCAGTCCTCCACTTCTGCTGGGTTTCTCTGCAGGGTGGCTGATGAGGGTCAGGAGCAGAACCAGAACCAGAACCAGAGGACCTAAGGGGTCTGGAAGGTTTTGAAATGGCATATTCATAATAATAATAATAATTAATAATAAATGTTTTACTATTATTATTATTACTGTATCATTAGCCCTATTCATTAGCTTTATCATTAACAGACTTATTTTCCTTATTAGCATTATTATCCATATTATTATAAGCTCTGTTATCATTAATTAACCTTATGATTAGCATTGTTATTAGCATTTAGTCCATGCTAACATGCACTGAATCTGGCCGGGATTGGTACTCACAACCTTCTCAGCAACTTGCAGCCAACAGCCTGAGCGGCGGCAGAACCGGTACCAGACATGGTCCAGAACCAGAACCATGTTCCAATATTGGGGAGCTGGTTCTAGTTCAGTACCAGTCCAAAGCTGGAGCAGATCAGAGTTCTGAGACCCTCGTATCAAGGACATCTTCAGTCTTTCAGAAACAGAACCCACTGAGGTCCAAACCTTGCCCGAAAGCAGATATTTGGTTCCGTCAGGCCTGAGATGGGCCGGACCAGAACATAAAGATGGTTTTGAAACGCCTCACCCAGGTTCCTGCCAGGTTCTGCAGGTGGAACCGGCTCGGTTTGCCAGGAGGTCCAATTTCTCAGCCCACACGGTTCTGCTCTGAGCTGCAAGCTAGGCCTTTAGTGGATCCACTGTCAGTTCTGCTGGCGCACACAGAGACCGCAGGGCCTGGTTCTGGTGGTAATGGACTCCAGACCAGCAATGACCTGATGATCGACTGGTGCCACCTGGAATTATGATTAACATGATGCACATTAGCGCAACATGTTGTGTTTTAGTAGGGCATGAAGCCAGTCCAGAACCAGTCTGGACTGGTGATAACTAGGTGATCCGGCCCAGTAAACCAGCAGAACCCCCGCGGCGCCACAGGAACTGGATCACAGATAAAGTATTCATGGTGGCAGCTTGTCTCTCACTCTGGCCTCATTCACAGCGCTCCAATTAATCAGCCTGAAATAGACGGACGGACCTACATCCTCTGCGTCCCCCACAGACCATCTGACACGCAGGGGGCAGCAGAGAGTCGATGCGGTTCTGGTCCAGAGCTTCCAGCATGAAATGAAACGTGATGCCACAAATTCATGGAGTCACTAATTTTCCTCTGTGTCTCAGTGTTGCTGAGTTTCTGACATATTTCTTACCAGGCTACAGTTAAACTGATGGTGCCAGATAATTCTCAGTGTGTGACACTGCAGCACCAACAGCTGATGGTTCGGGCTCCGGGTAGCGAAGATGGGACTGGAGTCCAAATACTCTTTCAAAGATCTTCCTTTTGTAGCAGGTTTATTAGTCCTCAACATTTCTGGCTGTGTTGCCATGGTTTCACCCTTCAAGTCCTTTTTGTCTTCTCTCCGGTATGAAGAGGAAACATGCAGGGTTGCTGTTTACACTACCAGCTAAAAAACACAGTTTAGCAGCATTACTCATTCTAAATTCTAAATTTTAAAGCATTTCAAGAAACTTTTAGCAAAACTATATTGAAATGCGTTGCTGTTGGTACTAAGTGATAAAGATTGGAAAGATTAGTTTAAATTACAACACAGATTTTGAGCCATAGCCATAGCAGCTATGGGTAGCTGCTATGGCTATGGCTATGGCTAAAGGTATAACTGCCATAGCTATGGCAGTTATACCTTTAGCCATAGCGGTTAAAGGTACTAGTGCTGAAATTCGGAATTAGCTTTAAAATTTTTATCAAAATTTTAATTACTTGGAATTGATCAGAAATTAAAACGAGAAAAATTGCATGCTAACTGTGCTAATGCTCAGTTAGCCTTAGTTTTAGAGCAACCAATGCTGCAAGTGTAAGTTGCAAATACAACTAAACCAAACATTTAGTTGCTTGGTTTCTCTTAAAATATGATGAAGTGAAAGAGACAATCAGGCAGAAGAAAGTTCATTCTTTATTTGAACATTAATGCAGAACTAAATGTGGAAAAATGGCACACAGAAAAAAATGATTTTCACATAATTCTTATTTGTCTCCCCTTGAAAATGCATCCAAGGTCTGGACTGTTCATCACCACAAAGCTTCAACAGTGATCAGCAAAATTGTACAAAAACATTCAGTAGAATGTGATTGGCCGTTTGTCCAAAGTCTGTCACAGTGAAACTAGATGTTTTACCACAGTTTAGTGATTCTTCTGACTGGAGCGCTCTAAGCTTCAGACAGATTACATGAAGGAATTAAAAGCAAGCTATCAGACCGCTGATTCCCAAATGTCTGAGACCTTGTAGAGGATCACATGAAGGGATCTATAAAGGAACTTTTAAAACATTTAGTCCTGATTCATAAATAACAGTTTGGATCCAGCTTTTAGGAAATCCAAGACTTTCAAGTTTATAGTTGAAATTAGTTACAAATGGTTATTGATCAGTGACATCCAGGATTACACTTTGGTTTTTCAACATCAGACATATTTGGACTAATTTTACTGATCAAATGAGAAATTTTGATTGTGTTTGATGGCTGGCATCTCAGCTGCTTTAAACGTGAAACTCTTCTTCTGTGGTATAGCAGTATATATGCCATGTAGCGTGAAGCCCAGGTTCAGGGTCAGCAAATAGCAATTGATGAAGAATGGGGGTTTTTTACCTTTTTTTGGACATTAAGTTGCTAAAATCATTGGCAGAAAGCTTTAATTAGCGTCCTGAAGCCGCGTCATCCAAGAACCGGAGTTTTCTGGAAATTCCCGTTTTTGTTGAGCCTACTCCCAGCAGTTCCACTTCCATGCAACTAAAGGATTTTTATCTGCCTGAAGAAGGCTCCACCAGCTGTAAACAAGTGGATGAATTGTGAGCCACATGGCTTTCCATACATCCCACAGGCTGCATGGTGCATCTGTAGTTTACTGGCAGCTCCAAAACACTCGACCGCACTGTCGATTAAATACAAACAGTCACATCTTTACAGACCAAACATCGTCATATTTCAGAGCTGGCAAGTAAAACATTTAAATAAATGAAAGCAGATGATAAATTTGAACACCATGTATGGAAGCTAATGCAGCACTGTCTGATTATCGCTCAGTAATCGCATAGTTTTCTTGATGATGGGGTCTTTGAATTAATTTGCAGCTAATTAACCTTCACTGCAAAGATCTGCTCTGCAGTGAAGGTGAGGAGCGCTGTGCAAGTAAACAGGAAGGAAGGACAGATGTCTGGAACACCTGGAATCCTGGATTTAAGGAGAGGAAGGTTAGGGGTCATCAGCAACTGCTTTCTCCAGTTGCGGATGACCAACATGATCATTAGCTGCATCTACAACTTGCTGTTTCTCCGTGTGTGAGCTAAATAAAGAAGAGAATCACTGACAGCCACAGCTGTCAGACTTCCCTTCAACCTGCATATGAACTAGAGCAGCATTAGCCTTCAGTGACTCTTTGGAGTCATGCTTCTTGTTGTTGAGAGGAAACTAACCGGTAACGGACTGGAGGTGCGCCGACAGAGCGACAGGCTGCAGCTAAAGCTTCATGAACCAAACATGCACTCATTATGTGGAGAAAGTGGGACTTCTGCAATCACTGCATGGATCACTCATGACGGTTGTTGGGGAGAATGGAGTAATGGAGGAAGAATGCTGGTCAGAACTGGAGCAGTCCTTACATCATTAAGAAGCTTTTAAACCCTCAACAGCGTGCCGGTTTATTAAGTCTCTGGACTCCCACCTGGATGAATCACCAGAGACTCTGCTAAACACCCATACCCGACTTTGCTGCTCCAAATAAAACGCCATTAGTCTGTTTTTCTATTCAAGCTTTTTACATTCAGTCAGAGAAAATTGAGACTTTTTTTTCCATTTGCTGTCGAAACAGGAATGATGCTAATTTCACCCTGAGCAGCAACTCGCCAGGCAACACCACCAGAACCTTCATAAATCATGTTTCTGTTTCATTTTCACTACTGGAGGACTTCCTGATTTCTGTCCAATCAGAGCCCAGAGAGCAAAGACACGCCCACTAATTGGTTCTGTGGAAACTGAATGTTTCCACAGAACATTCAGTTTCCACAGTTACCTGGTGACAGGTATCACCATGGCAACCACTGACCCAGCAGTTTGTTTCTGTGGTTCATCAGTTTCTTTTTGGGATATGGACCCAAAGACTGCAGTGCCTCCCAGTTGGACCTTCGATCGGAGGGTTCGGATTAGGCGACACGTCTATCGACGGTCCGTTGAACTGGTGATGCTGGAATGTAGAAATGAACAGACTTCCTCTGGTTCTGCTCAGTTCTGACCATGTTTGAGAACCAATCTTGTTTGCTGCAGGCTCGGTGGCTAACCTAGCGACCAGCCACTCTCACTCCTGACCTTTGAACCTCCAGTTCTGCATGTGAAAGGTCCGGCTGGGTGTATGTATATATGTGAGCCTCTATGGATCAGAGAAAAGCTCGATATATTCGGAACCGGGTCTGGACAGAAGCAGCTGAGTTTAACTTTGTATTATTATGGATATGACACCTATCTTGCAGAAGGGTTATGTAACAAAAGCTGTGAAAACATGGAAACGTACCGGACTGAGCC
Source organism: Poeciliopsis turneri (assembly GCA_922788865.1). NCBI lineage: Eukaryota > Metazoa > Chordata > Actinopteri > Cyprinodontiformes > Poeciliidae > Poeciliopsis > Poeciliopsis turneri. The sequence goes on along the minus strand of CAKLNU010000471.1, from coordinate 13,324 downwards.
ACATCCAGAACCGTTTCTATTAGAACCCAGCGGCATTCAGCTAAATATGGCCGCAGATAAACAGCAGAAAGCAGTTTGCTCCATGACAACATTCATTATCTGAGTCTAGAAGAAGAAACATCCTCTGCGCACATTCATTACAGCTAAATATGAATATTTATCTATATCTCAAAGATCAAAATATATTATTGAAACACTATTAAATACTGTAAAGTGGAATATGATTATAAAAGATGCAGTCAACATGAGAAGCAGAGTAATGAAATGAAGGTAAATGTTCTCACCCTGTTGTCCCAGAACGGGCCAGAACCGAGTCCACTATCTATACACGAGAATCTGTGGGCTAGTCTAAGGAAAGCAACAACTCTACTGCAGCTTGTACAAGGCTGGGGAAGGCAACCGCAGCAACAGCAACAAGATCAGCCAGTACTTTCTACCTGCCAGGAATCACCCTGACGATGATGAGGACGGAGACGAAGACGATGAGGAGGAAGGGGAGAGTCGGTGTCCGTCCCCTCCTCCGGTTTCTGGGAGTCGTGGCGGGTCCTTCTCCTTCCTGCTTCCGGTGCAGACGGACCTCTGGGCTGGTTTGAACTGCCAGGTCACCTTCTTGGTGGACTGCTGCTCTGAAGACGTCTCTGTATTCGCTGCTGGAGACTCGGGCCGAGTTTCTGTCTCTGCCGCACCGCCGGGGAGTTTCCCGGACCTCCTGCAGCCACGCCTGTCCGGCTCTGTGAACAGCTCTCCCAGAACCTCGGGCTCGGCCGCTTCTCCCAACATGTCCCAGTCTGACCCGGCGGGGGCTCTCCGGGACCGGCCGGCGGACCTGGAAGAGCGACTGGGATCGGAGTCAGACAGGTCCGAGTCCCAGTCACTGTCCCCGGCCACTGAGCCACATCCCAGAACCGAGACATCAACTGGACCAGAACCAGAACTCTCAGAGTCCGAGTCCCTGGAAGGATTCAGAGAAAAGAATCAAAGAAACTTTTCCCAGGGATGGAAGGGGATGGATGGGATGGATGATAGGATGGATGATGGATGATGATGATGGATGGTGGATGGATGGATGATGGATGGATGATGGATGGATGAGATGGATGGATGGATGGATGGACGGATGATGAATGAATGATGGATGGATGATGGATGGATGGATGTTCAGACGGATGTGGTTGGATGTCTATGTACCTACCTGCCGCTGTACGGTGCAGTTCCGGCGGGGCCCAGCAGGAGGCATGCCGGAGCAGCCAGGTAGACGAAACTGTCGGTACAGAGGAAGTCTCCCTCCTCTGGTTTCTGAGGAGCGATGGCAGCCATCTTGGGGTCCGTGGTGGGTCGCTCAGGTCCGGTGCTTCCTGCTTGTTTCTGGATGGTGTGTTGCTTTGCATCATGGGTAGAAATCTCTTTAATTCCGGCGGTTTCACCTTTGGGCGGAGGTCTTGCAGACACAGCTAGATAGACGAAGCTATCTGATTGGACGAAGGGATCCACGTCGCCGCAGTCCAGGCCTGAGCTTCTCAGTGGCTTCTGGTACGGATCTAGAAGGTGTTTGATTTGTTGCTTGGAGGGAGAAAGGGGAAGGGGCGGGTCAATGCCCATCACGGTTACTTTCTTCCTGGGCGGCGCTTCCTGCCTCTGGGGGGCAGGGAACGAGGCCTTCATGTCAAGTTGGTCTGCTGGAAGGTTGTCCTGGTCCACGCCAGCATCTCCACACCCTGAGTCATCACCGCCGCCGTGTCCGTCCACGTCTTCGTAGGATGGCGTGTTGAGCAGTGAAGGGTAGCACCACTGGAGCTCGGAGCTCTCCTCCCTTCCCCACTCCTTCAAGCCTCCATCATCCATATCTTTCTCTAGCGAAGTGTTGCTGCTGCCCAGTTCAGAGTCACTGATTGGCTGGTCACTGTCAGAGCCGCCATCGTCTTGGCTCTGATTGGATAAGGAGAGAAAGACGCCGCTGGAGTCAGACTCCAGTGTCAGGTTGGAGTCCGGAGAGCTGTCCTCCTTAAAGGAGCTGGAGAGAAAACACAAAGCAATCGATGAGTCCACTGGGCTGACAGAACAGTACCAACCTACTTAGTGAGGCCAAGGCCATGCTTTCATCTTGAAGATGTCATGCTCCAGTAGACAGAAAGCTGATCAGCAGCTTGTAGAGTGGCTGGGACATGTGTCTGCCTTCATTAGCCACTGGCAGCGCGATTAGCAGGAGGCCGATGGCCACCAAGCCCATTTTTCAGGCCGTAATTCCCTAACCGCTGCACATTCAATCACTTTCCTATGTGTGTCTCAGTCTGTCTCCTCCTGACACCTGTTCTCAGAGCCATGGTTCATTTTGGTCATATTGTTCATTTTGTTCTGGATAAACGTTCCCAGAACAACATGAATCGTGCTTCTGACTGGCCATCCAAGCAGCAGGCAGCCTGACTCATCTCAGCTCTTCCTGCTGGGTTACGGAGGGATTTTTTGACGTCCCATCATTTCAAAGTGGCTTACTGTGGTGTTGCAATTAACGTCCTCATTTTGCTAAATGAACAGAAACACTGCAGATACAGCAAATCAAGAACTTCCAGTAGGGCTTTTATTCAGAAGAGTGAGGTCTCCTGGAACCAGAACTTTACCAGACCCAAAACTTCTGGACAAGAACCTAACAGTCTGCAGCAGTGATGGATGTTGTTGTTTACTGTCCGATCAGGAAAACACTGAAAAACCTGGATATGTCATAACTGAAGCATGTTCAATATTAATCCGAGAAGAATACTCTTTGAAGAACACCATTAGAACCTTTCAGCTAGATTTGTGGTGTGCCTCAAGGCTCCATGTTTCGCTTCCATATGTTTCTGAATTTTTCAGTGTGAGAAATCAATATTCCAAAATTCCAATTAAACAGATACAAAACAATGCAAGATGAAAACATTTATGAAGGAATATATCAGACAGTAATTAACAAAAACAATCTTTGTTCAGGAATTACCTGGGTCCAGCAGTGGGGGTGCTGGCAGATTTAGTTGACCAGTCACTAGTTGACCTGTCGGTGTCGGTCGGTGTCATCGCATTCAGCTCCAGACTGACCTGGGATCTGCTGCTAACGCCTGATAGCACAAGCAAGCGGGAGACACATGAGAACCAGACAGCTCAGGATTCACCTGATGGGTTTCAGTAGAACCCTGTCCAAATGACAGACGGATGGACAGATGGACGGACGGATGGTCATAACTCCCCCTTCAACTTGTTGCCCTCTGCCTTTTCCCCAGTATAACAACCTGGTTGATGCAATCCGCCATGCAGCCACGTCGCTCACCTGGGCAGTCAGTGCGGGAACCCCAACCGCCATGGCCCCCTGTGGCTGCAGCCTCAGGCACCGTCCACCCATGTGTCATCTTATTTGTGTGTCTTTTCTTGGGATGGGCTGTACTTAAGCAAATTTAATTGTCCTTTTGTAAGAAGACAAAAGTACATTGATTGATTAATTGATTGATTGATTGTAGTGGGGCTGAAACAATTCCTCGAATGATTCGAGTATCTCGATTATTAAAATTCCTCTAGGACAATCTACCTGAAGCTTCGTTAAATTATTTTATTATTTAGCACCGTGTTCTGGTGGGGACATTATTAGCGTTATGCGGAGATCTGACTTCCTCTTCTGAGTTGTTGACGAAAGCCAAGTGTTATCAGCATAAAGTCCAATCTTCAGGTTCAGCCTATGGGAATTTTATTGATTGGTGATAATATCTGGGTTGTCATGGTTTCAGGGACCAATCAGAATCCCTTAATTGACAGGCAATGCCTGGAGTCCGGCAGCTTTTCTCTTCTGGAGCTGCAGGTGTTGATGCAGGTGGAGGACAGACTGAAGGCGGTGGAGCAGCTGATGGTTCAGTGCAGCTTTACGGACGAACCGCACAATAACTTTCATATCGTCCCGGTCTGAACGGCATCCTGGCGGCTCATGGCCGGGAGTTTCTGAAAGTGTGAAACTAACATTGATAGGAAAGCTAAAAAAGTTTGGGCAAGGCGAGAGTTTATGTATTAAACTGACTGGAGATGAATACATAAATTAAAAGCTGGATCATACATATAAGCTTTTTGTGAGCCTGCCTTATTCAATCATTCATCATTATTCAATCTAAATTGAATATAATTTCAGATTTTTGGATAATTTTTCTGACTTAGAAAGTGAGCTGTCATTGTTACAGGTTAATTTTCTAAACTACAGAAAAGTAAATGTTAGGAAAACTCAAATGTGAAAAATTGGACTGATGTTGAAATGCGATAGTAATTTTGCTGTTATACTAGATTTACCAATATTTTATTTTTATCAGATGACTCTATTAATCGTAAGAATAATCGATAGATCGCTCGATTACTAAAATGTTGTAGCCTGACCCTGGGAGGCAGGTTCTGGTTCTGCCAGAGAACATTGTTCTCTGCTTTACAGAATAAACTTTCAGAAACCTGAGGCTATCACTGCTGTGATGACACATCCTAGCAAACTGGCAGGAAAACAATGTCATTGTTGCTATGGAAACATGATGTTGATCCAAAAAGTCACCATGGTTAATTATGCATCATTAGGAAGGGGGGGGGGTTTATCAATACACAATTTATTTCGTTGGAGGATGAAAAACTCCCAAGAGTGACAGAAGCTGTTTAATATAGAAATGCTGAACTTTTTCTCCAACATGGTTGCAGTGTGACAGTTAGGATTAGGGTTAGGTTATCTGATCCATGTAATTGAACAGTAATATCATAAAAGCCTCAAATGTCCAGTTTAAGCTGAGGCAGAAAATGCTGAATATTATTTTATAAATGATGTCTGTTTATTTATTTAGTCAATAAAAAAAATTTTTGTAATTAAGAAAACATTAGCTCTTGTGTTGCTATTTGACTAATCATCACAAAGAAGCAACTTTTGAATAAAAGAATGAAATGATCAGATTTGTCTCTTCAGACTGTTAGTTACTGACGTGACTTGCAATCAGTTTGATATATTTTATTTATCTGGATGATTACATTAGTATTTACTAATTCAACACCTTTTAATGATATAAATGTTCTTATTTCTCCAGCAAACATCTTTAGTCAGGTTGATTAGTCAATCCCAGATCAATTAGTATCTACATCCATCCATTCAATCATTGTCTGTAGCCCCTTTTCAGGGTAGCGGGGTATCTGGGGGAGATGGTACTAACCAGAGAATATTTCTGTCATTTTACAAGGTTTAATTGAAACATGAGTTTGTTCTAGTTTTTCTCTGTGTCACCATCTTGGCCAGAATGGCATAAACAGAGTCATTCCTTCCTACTGTTACCTCATGCTTTCTCAGGAGGACTTGCTGAATCAGTTGACTGTGCTTTCTTGCATTGAGAACTTTTGACCACCTGCCACTAATAATCTACTGAATTTGGTTGTTTTACAATTACAATTTCATGGATCTGTATGAGATATGAGGTTAAGGGTTCACATACTCAGGCGTGCTTCACTCTAAGGAATATCTGCGCGTATTAGCGGCGGAGTCAATGTGGATTCGAGGCTGAAGTCCGCCAAACACGAGGTATCTATTCTGACCCAGTGTCGGTGGGAGATGGTGTTCACATTGAACCGTTTAGAATGCAACACTGAGATAAGTTTGAGTGTTGGCACAGCTAGTTGAAGGATGCACAGCATCTCAGGCTGCGGCTCTGTCCAGTGGCTGCCCTGGTGGAGAAGAACTTTGTCTCAGTTAGCTCACCAAGCATCCATTTGAATTGGAGGTAATGAAGGAATTTGTCAAGCAAAGGTAATCAATACTCTTCACTATGAAATCTCAACCATGTGAAGGCAACATGCGCAGTGTCTGCGCTTCTGACAGAATTTGCTCGGTAAGCCCAAGAATGTGGGACCTTTAGTCTTGCAAAGTGCATTGAGATGACAACAAACTGAAATGAAGGTGAACCTTGAGTGGATCTTCATTTCAGCTAAATGAACTGGACAGATTATGTCAAACATAGGAAGACTGAACTCAACCATAAATGTGCTACATCTGCAGTACCTGTGTGAAGTGGAGCTTTGTCTCTTTGTGGACCGGGATGTGTTTGGTACATGTCGCCTCGTTCCCTTCCTGGTTCCAGTAGCGCTTGGTACACATCCCGTTGGGGCTGCGAAAGATCCAGGTGTTCCAGGTCTGAGTCCAACTCCCGGGCCCTCCTCTCCAACTCCGTCAGGCTGAGCTCTGAGGCTGCTGAGGAGGGAGGATGAGAGCCCCCAAAGCCGATGGGTGGCCTGAGGAGAGGCCATCGCTGCAAGGAGCCTGTAGGGGAATCTGGATCTCCTCCTTCCTCTCCACCTGCTTCCCGTTTTTCCCAGTCATTATCCCAAAGAGTGTTAACCATGTCAAGAACCGCATCCCAACCCTCCACCCCTCCTTCCTCTCCAGCAGTTATTCCTTGTTGGCCACCCACCTCCAGTTTCTCTGTGTGTAGTTTTGCTTCTACCTCGTCTTTTGGACCAATTTTAATCTTTATCCCTCGATCCCTCTACCTCGTTCAGGCTTTACTTCAACATCCAGCTCTTTTTCCTCTTCCTTGTTTTTATCTGTCTGGAGATTTTCTTCCACGTTTATCTTTGCTTTATCTTCTTTGGTTTCCTCCACAACTACCTTCTCATTTGTCAGGGTTTCTTCTCTCTTCTCCTCCTTTCCTTTGCTTTCCTCTTTCTCTGCCTTCTCCCTACTCTCCCCTCCTCGTTTGTCCCGACTTCTGGACCTCCTGTGTTCCTCTTGCTCTCTGCAGACTCTCCAGTGCTCCAAGTTCTGCTCCCTGAGGGATGCTCGGCCTACCAAACCACTCCCCTGTATGGGGTCTGGGTGAGCGGCTTCTCTCAGTGAGCATCGCCCTATAATAGGGTTCATCAGATTTGATAATGGGTTTTCTGAACCATGCCGTGGGTGTGGATGCCTCTTCTCCAGGGCTGACAAGACAGAAGGGAGTGGGGGGAGGATAGGAAGATTGTGGAGGGCCCCTCCCTGGCGGACAGTCCTCTTTCGGACTATGATTCTGCGAGGCCAGGTGGACTCGATGTCCTCAGGTGGTCCAGCTGATTCAAAGTCTTCCAGCTGTTTGCTTTCTCGGGGGCTCAGTACTCCGGGACGCAGCCCAGTGGCTGTGCCTGGTCGAGATCTGGAGCAGGACTTGGATGATTTGGACTTGGATCTTGAGCTTTTCCCAGCATGAGCTGACTTGGATTTACCAGAATCATCAAACTTTTGCTCTGCTTGATCTGCAGGAGCAGCTTCAGGTTTATCTTCTGACATTGACCCTAGCGTTTCTGCTTCTGGCTTAGAAACAAGAGAAATCTCAGTCATCAGCTGTATTTACACTGATCCAGATGTTGAGCTGAATATTAGACTGCAGATCTGGTGGTTCACTCTTAACTGAACTTTGTTCTCTCTGGCTGTTGGAAGTGACTAAGCTTCACACAGGTTTGAGAACAGATAGCTTCAACCTGAACTTGGTCTGCAGGACCAACAATCTTCAGTGACAGCCATGCCTGAGTGTTCAGGTAAACGCTCTTGTCTACTTGTAGCTCCGCCAGCTTTGATGGACGTCCCTCTATGTCCCTCCTTTTTCTCTGTCCCTGACTGCACTTTTCCCTCCAAATCCCGACCTCCTGGTCGAAGCCACCGAGAGCCGCTGATCTTTCAGGTTCTTCACACTGATCTGATCCGTCATCATATATTTGTTCCAAGCCTTGGCCCGATGGTGCTCCTGATTTAAAGCTCTCATTTCCACCTCAGACATGTTTGCCATTAAGACTTCGCTGACTAATCTGGGCCCACAACCAGATTTACCGTCCACCAACACTAAACTAACACTCCCACTGTCGCACCTCGGCGGCATCCCTCCACCAAGCCCTTCTGGGCCGACCTTTGACCCAGCTCGGCTCCTGCCCACTGCTCCAGTACCCATCCTGGGAGCGCCGCTAGGGGAGGGGGAGGGGGAAGGCTGGGGGAGAAGCAGAGGAGTTGTGTCCAAGCCGTGTTCAGACTCCATAAACACTGAGTCTCTGTCAGAGCGTAGAGGAACTGGTCGGCCATAACCAAACGTCCCAAAAGTGGACGTCTCCCTTCTCTCCTCTCTCGGGCTCTCTCCCTCTCCAGCCTGCCCCTCTCTCTCTCTCCCACTCGCGCTGGGCCCAACCTCGCTCCATCTCTCGCTGCCGCTCCCTCTCCCACTCCCTGTCGCGCTCGCTGCGGCCCCATCCACCACCTCGTTCACCCAGGGCCCACCTGTGCTCATGGGCAGACAGCAACCAGCGCGAGTCCCAGGGGACCTTCTGAGCTCCTGGGGGAACACACAGCCCCAGGCCTGGGCCTGGGAGTAATGCCCGCCACTGCACATGGGGAGGAGTAGATCAGCGAGGCTCTGGGCCTGACTGACGAGGCTTGGCCGGGAGAAGACGGGAGTGTGGCATCCTGGAGGAGAGAGGCAGGAGCCAGAGAAGGGTGAGATGAGGGAGTAGTTAGAGGAGAGGACTGAGCTGATCCTGGTAGTGGCCTGATTCAGAGATACATTTCACGCCCAAGCAGCTCCACTGGTGAAATTCTACACACTCATGTTTGTGGGAGATGACATTGCTTCAGGAATGCCGGCCTTCTGCCTTTTGTGCGCCTGCATGGTGAGGGTGGTGATGGGTGGTGCTTCAAGAGAGGATGACACTCACTGAGCTAGCATACAGACATACAGAGAGACACTGATCGATTGAAATGTCCTGGAGAGCTGTCCGCCCAGTATTGAGGGAATCAGAGATACCTTCTCTGTCCAGCTGAACAGCAGGCTTGGAAAGTAAGAGCGTGGCTGTGACCAAATGATATCTGACTCCACTGATCACTAGAGCTGTGCTGAGAGCAGACACCTGCCCTCACCCCACACCATCTTATAAGGCATCATTTTACTGATGCCAGTCACTGGACGCTGAGGATGGCAGCCACTGCTATAGCTCCCCTTCCATCCCAGAACGTCCCTAGCCTCCGTACTCCCATCCCCAAGTCCTTCTCCAGGCAGCAGGAGTTTTCCTGAAACACCTAGGGCATGAGAGGTCACTTAGTGGCTGCATGCTTGGGTGGTAAATATGGTACGCCCAGCTTGAAGAGTGAACTGTGAAGACTTAATGTACAAGAGCAGAAACTGGCTTTTTGCAATACTACTGATCAACCAGGATTATAGCTTCAGTCCTGCAGTTCAGGAATGAGACGCCCTTCAGAAAATCCTTCTGCTCCTTCCAAAGTGAAGAAACTAAGAAATATTCCTGCTGTTTTCATGAGAAGCCTGCCAGATCAGCCTAATATCCTATATTTAAAGAGCTCCATATGATATGATTTACTGATTTGACTAACTGAAAAACCAACATCCACATCGCAGAAAATATTCCAATCAGATTCCAAAAGGAAAACAGGTTTTATCGAAAGCTCATCTTCTCTTCCACTTCACCACATTGCAGACAGAATTTCATTTATTCACTTCTTGATATCCAAACATTTGTTTTTAAGCAAATGTCTTTATACTATCAAACTGATGGCAAAGGCATGAAATATGAATCCATCTAGTTTTGATCTGCTCCTCTCATTCTGCTGCTGTTTGATAGATTAACGTCTCCTGCATGAGAAGAAACAAAGCAAACATATGGACGCTCCTAAAATCTATTTTATGCATAAATAGTCTTCAGACATCCCGCCAGATAACAACAAATGTTGCTTTTCTACAGCACACCATATCCTGTTGATTGCAGAATTAGACTCACAAAAGTGAAATCAGCTTAAAAATGAAAAGTGCCTGATGACATCAACCCATTACACCACTGATAAATGAGAAATGGTTAATAATACCTGTGCAGGCACCACCTCATGGCAAATCCCATGAACTGCTCACTCTCAGTTTTTGGGATCAGATCCTAGATTTATTTGATTAAAGAAGATTGATCAACCATTACATTGGCGACTAATAACTGCTGCTGACTCTGAGGTGATCGATTAAATGCAGCTTTAAAGCCACAGCTGAGACTCGATTGGTTTGTATTCGAAAATTCACTTACATCACATTTACACGTGCTGAGACCTGCTTTTGAGAGAAATGCTGTTCTATCAGATCTTTATCAGACAAATCAATCCTAGATCAATTAGTATCTGGATGCATCTTTGGAGTTTTAAAAACCTTCCTCAAGGAATCTCCTCTATGTTTGCTTTCTGGAATTCAGGGAGAATTTAATCTTAGTCCTTCTCTAACCATGTTCATCGTGCTTTCCACTGAGCTGTGAAGGGCAGTTTCATAGGTACACTCTGGTTTAGGGTTTGAACTGATTAAATTCATCTCTCAAAGTGGGAGAGACCTCTGAGTGACGCTAGGAAATGCCGTTTATCCCAGTTGTTCTACAAATTCTCTTTAATCTCTAGATGGTTTAAATTATAATATCTATAGTAGAAGCTGATAAATCTATAATTTAGACTCTGCGATCCTAAGGTCTTTGTAAAGCTAACTGCTACTACTGTGGCTAAAATCTCATCTGATCCAAAACACTGCAAGGGTGGCTCTGATGAAACTAAGAACGACTGACCCGCCGCCATAACCACACTAATTAAGGAAACTCACACTTGATTCAGAACTTCCAGACCACTGCCCAGGGAGGCTGGCCCTGCCTTGATGGGCGGGTTCGCTTCCTGAGCTGCGCCATGCCGCCGTGATGCCGCCCGCGATGCGCTGTAGATGATGCTTCCATGATGCTGCCAAGAGCGAGCGATGCACAGAGATGCCGGCGTGATGCGATATGCCATGATGCCGCGCGGCGCCGCCTATGATGCTGCCATGCGCGCGCAGATGCCTGCCAGATACTGATGCTGCTGCGATGCTGCTGTGATGCTGCCATGATGCTGCCATGATGCTGCCGCCATGATGCTGCCGTGATGCTGCCGCGGTGATGCTGTTTGATGTTATTTTCACTGTTGTAAAATTTGCTCGGTTCTGCTCAAGGTTCTGGAAGTCTCCGCAACAGACTTTTTTCCTCTCTTACTGTCACCACATGCAAGTGCTCAGCATGAGGATTGCTGTAAAGTCACGGCAGAGCCAGCCCTGCCGGTCAGGAGGAGCAAAGAACTAATTTATCTTCATCATAGTATCTAATAATTTGTGAATTTGATTAACATGATTTTTTATTTATTATTTTCATTGCATGATAATATACTTATCGCACCAGACTGCCCGCCCATCCCACTTAGCAGGCACCGAAACACGCTTACACTGCTGTCACCAAACCCGCACGGCATACCAAATGACGTCCTGCCACTGCAGACTGATGTTGCAGCTGCATTATACACCGACGGAGCTAAAAAAAAGTGAGATATGCAGTTTGCTTATCCATAGTTTTGCCCACTACACTCTGGCGCACAGCGACATCAGATGAGCTAATATGAGACAGTTAGAGCGCGCCAGTCATCGTTGAGGCGATCTGTGGCAGAGTTCATCGAGAGCTGGTCATTATAGCAGAGAGCACTCCCATGCACTTACACCGTACAGCCCCACCCCCTCCCCTCCTCCTCATCGCATTAAAAGGTCTGTCCTGAAGGCGCTGCTGCCGCGTTGCTGTTGCTGCTGCCAAGGTTGCTGCTGTCGTCATCGCGACTCGGCCGCCAGCCATTTGTGAATCCGGCCTGCTCCCAGATCTTCTGCCCTATGCATCCTCTCTGTCTCCTTCCTCCTCTCTTGTTTTCCTGCGCCCTCCTCCTCTCTGCTGTGAATCATGCCTTCTGTCAGAGAAGTTTTTTTCTTTCTTTGACACAAGCGCCTCTGCCAACCAACACCTGACAAACCTCCTCCTGCCTCCTTCCAGTTTTTATTTACCTCCTTCAGCCTCCCTCTCCACGCTCCTCCTCCTCCTGCTATTTGCAGCTTCTAAGGGCTTAAAGTCACAGATCCACAAAATTCTCTTTTCGTCCCATCTGTTCTATCTACTTCACTTTTATTCACCAAAATATTTTTATTTTCTGATATGAATACATCTATCTATCTATCTATCTATCATCACCTACTTCCATTCCATTCATCTATCTATCTATCTATCCATTCATGGATCCATTTCATCCATCTGATCCACATCCATCCTTTGCTCAGTCTCCTGATACTCTTTTCCCTTCCAGCCTTCCATCCTTCTAATTTCTCTGTTTGCCTTCCTCCTCACTTTCACTCTATGTTATAATGCAACACACGCTGTATTTTTAGCAGACAAAGATAATAATGGATCCTCACGTTGAGGTTAGAGCTTTGAAAGCATCAGATCATCAGCATCGGCCTGTCCCGACTTCCTGTGTGGTCAGTGCACTGATGGTTCACCCGCAAGTGTCGTTGAGGAAGATCACCACCAGCTACAGCGCCAGCAGGAGCAGCATAGCAGGAGCAGCTGTGATTGGTGAGAGCAAAGAAACTAACATCCCAGAAACTAGAATGGGGAAGAAGACTTGTGGGAATGAACATGTTCAAAACTCAGCGTTTCTAAAACCTTCAGACACAGAGGAACACAAACTGGCAGGTGAGCCTGACCAGAGTTCTCTGCCCAGTTCTGACTGGTCCAGTCTGACAGAACTGTATTTCTTTTTTCAACTGAAACTTCATCAGAGCTGCATGTTGGTCTAAATATGCCCATCCTCCAAGCTTTTAAACGCATATATAACAGGAAATAAGAGCAGTTACTATTACAACAGCTGATACACAGCTCTACACTATGTAAAGCTTTAGAGACAGACTCTAAGCTCTACCTTGACCTTTGACCTTCATCCCAGTCACTGAACAGAAGAGAAATAGAGAAATGTGGACAGATAAAATTTTCATGGTAGAAACTGAACTTATTAAAGAGGTACCATCTAGAGTTAAAAATCTAGAGCACAAATCTAGAATTAAGAGATCTATTAGTCAACGTGATGAAAGTTAATTACAACTTATCTCAGCTGGAAGCTAGATCAGCTGAATTTCTTGACCTTGAACCTGAGATTATGGAAAGACACAAACCCGAAAGTCAGATACTTCGATTTGCCGTCTTGAGCCAACCAAAGCAATTCACTAGAGTGTTGGTACATGAAATACAGGTGAAGTTCAAGCGAGCGGGAGCAGAGAGCTGCTGAGAGAGTTTAACTGACTTTTGATTGCGCTTGGTAAGGCAAGGTAACTGATGTATAATTCTGCTCTAGCTGATAGTTTTCATCTCCCTTTAACTCTGTTTTAGCCATTTAGCTTTACATTTTAGCTTGGCTTAGCTTAGCATATTTTGTCATTTAGCTTAAGATTTAAAGGTTACGTAACTGAACGAAAAAAAG
>CAKLNU010000469.1:0-17931 GCA_922788865.1 Poeciliopsis turneri | reverse complement strand
CTAAGTTGTTTGATAGTAAATAATGTAAAATTAATAATATAATTTTGAACACTCAGAGTCAGTCAATTTGGCATTTTCTTGCTGAGATAAAGCTTTTTTGGTCTCTCAGCTTGGGATTTCCTGAAACAATGCATTTTAGCTTAGATTTCATCTTTAAAACATCCAAAACTTATATTTTTTCTACCTTGATTCAATGAAAATAAGATAGAAAAATGAATGTAGTGCTCAAAACACAAAGTGTGTCAATTTTGCATTTTCTCGCTGAGATAAAGCTTTTTTGGTCTCTCAGCTTGGTATTTCTTGTCACAGTGGATTATAACTTTGTTTCAGCTTCAGACAACCAGAACTTATTGTTTTCTAAGTTGTTTGATAGTAAATAATGTAAAATTAATAATATAATTTTGAACACTCAGAGTCAGTCAATTTGGCATTTTCTTGCTGAGATAAAGCTTTTTTGGTCTCTCAGCTTGGGATTTCCTGAAACAATGCATTTTAGCTTAGATTCATCTTTAAAACATCCAAAACTTATATTTTTTCTACCTTGATTCAATGAAAATAAGATAGAAAAATGAATGTAGTGCTCGAATACACAAAGTGTGTCAATTTTGCATTTTCTCGCTGAGATAAAGCTTTTTTTTCTCTCAGCTTGGTATTTCTTGTCACAGTGGATTATAACTTTGTTTCAGCTTCAGACAACCAGAACTTATTGTTTTCTAAGTTGTTTGATAGTAAATAATGTAAAATTAATAATATAATTTTGAACACTCAGAGTCAGTCAATTTGGCATTTTCTTGCTGAGATAAAGCTTTTTTTGGTCTCTCAGCTTGGGATTTCCTGAAACACTGGATTTTAGCTTAGTTTCACCTTAAAACATCCACAACTTATATTTTTCTACCTTGATTCAATGAAAATAAGATAGAAAAATGATTGTAATGCTGAATACACAAAGTGTGTCAATTTTGCATTTTCTCGCTGAGATAAAGTTTTTTGGTCTCTCAGCTTGGTATTTCTTGTCACAGTGGATTATAACTTTGTTTCAGCTTCAGACAACCAGAACTTATTGTTTTCTAAGTTGTTTGATAGTAAATAATGTAAAATTAATAATATAATTTTTAACACTCAGAGTCAGTCAATTTGGCATTTTCTTGCTGAGATAAAGCTTTTTTTGGTCTCTCAGCTTGGGATTTCCTGAAATACTGGATTTTAGCTTAGTTTCATCTTAAAACATCCAAAACTTATATTTTTCTACCTTGATTCAATGAAAATAAGATAGAAAAATGAATGTAGTGCTCAAAACACAAAGTGTGTCAATTTTGCATTTTCTCGCTGAGATAAAGCTTTTTTGGTCTCTCAGCTTGGTATTTCTTGTCACAGTGGATTATAACTTTGTTTCAGCTTCAGACAACCAGAACTTATTGTTTTCTAAGTTGTTTGATAGTAAATAATGTAAAATTAATAATATAATTTTGAACACTCAGAGTCAGTCAATTTGGCATTTTCTTGCTGAGATAAAGCTTTTTTTGGTCTCTCAGCTTGGGATTTCCTGAAACACTGGATTTTAGCTTAGTTTCATCTTAAAACATCCAAAACTTATATTTTTTCTACCTTGATTCAATGAAAATAAGATAGAAAAATGATAATATAATTTTGAACACTCAGAGTCAGTCAATTTGGCATTTTCTTGCTGAGATAAAGCTTTTTTGGTCTCTCAGCTTGGGATTTCCTGAAACAATGCATTTTAGCTTAGATTCATCTTAAAACATCCAAAACTTATATTTTTCTACCTTGATTCAATGAAAATTAAGATAGAAAATGAATGTAATGCTGAATACACAAAGTGTGTCAATTTTGCATTTTCTCGCTGAGATAAAGCTTTTTTGGTCTCTCAGCTTGGTATTTCTTGTCACAGTGGATTATAACTTTGTTTCAGCTTCAGACAACCAGAACTTATTGTTTTCTAAGTTGTTTGATAGTAAATAATGTAAAATTAATAATATAATTTTTGAACACTCAGAGTCAGTCAATTTGGCATTTTCTTGCTGAGATAAAGCTTTTTTTGGTCTCTCAGCTTGGGATTTCCTGAAATACTGGATTTTAGCTTAGTTTCATCTTAAAACATCCAAAACTTATATTTTTCTACCTTGATTCAATGAAAATAAGATAGAAAAATGAATGTAATGCTGAATACACAAAGTGTGTCAATTTTGCATTTTCTCGCTGAGATAAAGCTTTTTTGGTCTCTCAGCTTGGTATTTCTTGTCACAATGGATTATAACTTTGTTTCAGCTTCAGACAACCAGAACTTATTGTTTTCTAAGTTTTTTGATAGTAAATAATGTAAAATTAATAATATAATTTTGAACACTCAGAGTCAGTCAATATGGCATTTTCTTGCTGAGATAAAGCTTTTTTGGTCTCTCAGCTTGGGATTTCCTGATACACTGGATTTTAGCTTAGTTTCATCTTAAAACATCCCAAACTTATATTTTTCTACCTTCATTCAATGAAAATAAGAACGAAAAATGAATGTAGTGCTCAAAACACAAAGTGTGTCAATTTTGCATTTTCTCGCTGAGATAAAGCTTTTTTGGTCTCTCAGCTTGGTATTTCTTGTCACACTGGATTTTAGCTTAGTTTCATCTTAAAACATCCCAAACTTATATTTTTTCTCCCTTATTCAATGAAAATAAGATAGAAAAATGAATGTAGTGCTCAAAACACAAAGTGTGTCAATTTTGCATTTTCTCGCTGAGATAAAGCTTTTTTGTCTCTCAGCTTGGGATTTCCTGAAACAATGCATTTTAGCTTAGATTCATCTTTAAAATATCCAAAACTTATATTTTTCTACCTTGATTCAATGAAATTAAGATAGAAAAATGAATGTAATGCTGAATACACAAAGTGTGTCAATTTTGCATTTTCTCGCTGAGATAAAGCTTTTTTGGTCTCTCAGCTTGGTATTTCTTGTCACAGTGGATTATAACTTTGTTTCAGCTTCAGACAACCAGAACTTATTGTTTTCTAAGTTGTTTGATAGTAAATAATGTAAAATTAATAATATAATTTTTGAACACTCAGAGTCAGTCAATTTGGCATTTTCTTGCTGAGATAAAGCTTTTTTGGTCTCTCAGCTTGGGATTTCCTGAAACACTGGATTTTAGCTTAGTTTCATCTTAAAACATCCCAAAACTTATATTTTTTCTACCTTGATTAAATGAAAATAAGATAGAAAAATGAATGTAATGCTGAATACACAAAGTGTGTCATTTTTGCATTTTCTCGCTGAGATAAAGCTTTTTTGGTCTCTCAGCTTGGGATTTCCTGAAACAATGCATTTTAGCTTAGTTTCATCTTAAAACATCCAAAACTTATATTTTTCTACCTTGATTCAATGAAAATAAGATAGAAAAATGAATGTAGTGCTCAAAACACAAAGTGTGTCAATTTGGCATTTTCTTGCTGAGATAAAGCTTTTTGGGTCTCTCAGCTTGGGATTTCCTGAAACAATGCATTTTAGCTTAGATTTCATCTTAAAACATCCAAAACTTATATTTTTTCTACCTTGATTCAATGAAAATTAAGATAGAAAAATGAATGTAATGCTGAATACACAAAGTGTGTCAATTTTGCATTTTCTCGCTGAGATAAAGCTTTTTTTGGTCTCTCAGCTTGGTATTTCTTGTCACAGTGGATTATAACTTTGTTTCAGCTTCAGACAACCAGAACTTATTGTTTTCTAAGTTGTTTGATAGTAAATAATGTAAAATTAATAATATAATTTTGAACACTCAGAGTCAGTCAATTTGGCATTTTCTTGCTGAGATAAAGCTTTTTTGGTCTCTCAGCTTGGGATTTCCTGAAACAATGCATTTTAGCTTAGATTCATCTTAAAACATCCAAAACTTATATTTTTCTACCTTGATTCATTAAAAATTAAGATAGAAAAATGAATATAATTTTGAACACTCAGAGTCAGTCAATTTGGCATTTTCTTGCTGAGATAAAGCTTTTTTGGTCTCTCAGCTTGGGATTTCCTGAAACAATGCATTTTAGCTTAGATTCATCTTAAAACATCCAAAACTTATATTTTTCTACCTTGATTCAATGAAATTAAGATAGAAAATGAATGTAATGCTGAATACACAAAGTGTGTCAATTTGGCATTTTCTTGCTGAGATAAAGCTTTTTTGGTCTCTCAGCTTGGGATTTCCTGAAATACTGGATTTTAGCTTAGTTTCATCTTAAAACATCCAAAACTTATATTTTTCTACCTTGATTCAATGAAAATAAGATAGAAAAATGAATGTAGTGCTCAAAACACAAAGTGTGTCAATTTTGCATTTTCTCGCTGAGATAAAGTTTCTTGCTGAGATAAAGCTTTTTTTGGTCTCTCAGCTTGGGATTTCCTGAAACAATGCATTTTAGCTTAGATTCATCTTAAAACATCCAAAACTTATATTTTTCTACCTTGATTCAATGAAAATAAGATAGAAAATGAATGTAATGCTGAATACACAAAGTGTGTCAATATGGCATTTTCTTGCTGAGATAAAGCTTTTTTGGTCTCTCAGCTTGGGATTTCCTGATACACTGGATTTTAGCTTAGTTTCATCTTAAAACATACCAAACTTATATTTTTCTACCTTCATTCAATGAAAATAAGATAAAAAAATGAATGTAGTGCTCAAAACACAAAGTGTGTCAATTTTGCATTTTCTCGCTGAGATAAAGCTTTTTTGGTCTCTCAGCTTGGGATTTCCTGAAACAATGCATTTTAGCTTAGATTCATCTTTAAACATCCAAAACTTATATTTTTCTACCTTGATTCAATGAAAATAAGATAGAAAAATGAATGTAGTGCTCAAAACACAAAGTGTGTCAATTTTGCATTTTCTCGCTGAGATAAAGCTTTTTTGGCTCTCAGCTTGGGATTTCCTGAAACACTGCATTTTAGCTTAGTTTCATCTTAAAACATCCAAAACTTATATTTTTCTACCTTGATTCAATGAAAATAAGATAGAAAAATGAATGTAGTGCTCAAAACACAAAGTGTGTCAATTTTGCATTTTCTCGCTGAGATAAAGCTTTTTTGGTCTCTCAGCTTGGGATTTCTTGTCACAGTGGATTATAACTTTGTTTCAGCTTCAGACAACCAGAACTTATTGTTTTCTAAGTTGTTTGATAGTAAATAATGTAAAATTAATAATATAATTTTGAACACTCAGAGTCAGTCAATTTGGCATTTTCTTGCTGAGATAAAGCTTTTTTGGTCTCTCAGCTTGGGATTTCCTGAAACAATGCATTTTAGCTTAGATTTCATCTTAAAACATCCAAAACTTATATTTTTTCTACCTTGATTCAATGAAAATAAGATAGAAAAATGAATGTAATGCTGAATACACAAAGTGTGTCAATTTTGCATTTTCTCGCTGAGATAAAGCTTTTTTGGTCTCTCAGCTTGGTATTTCTTGTCACAGTGGATTATAACTTTGTTTCAGCTTCAGACAACCAGAACTTATTGTTTTCTAAGTTGTTTGATAGTAAATAATGTAAAATTAATAATATAATTTTGAACACTCAGAGTCAGTCAATTTGGCATTTTCTTGCTGAGATAAAGCTTTTTTGGTCTCTCAGCTTGGGATTTCCTGAAACAATGCATTTTAGCTTAGATTCATCTTAAAACATCCAAAACTTATATTTTTTCTACCTTGATTCAATGAAAATTAAGATAGAAAATGAATGTAATGCTGAATACACAAAGTGTGTCCATTTTTGCATTTTCTCGCTGAGATAAAGCTTTTTTTGGTCTCTCAGCTTGGTATTTCTTGTCACAGTGGATTATAACTTTGTTTCAGCTTTTAAAACATCCACAACTTATATTTTTCTACCTTGATTCAATGAAAATAAGATAGAAAATGAATGTAATGCTGAATACACAAAGTGTGTCAATTTTGCATTTTCTCGCTGAGATAAAGCTTTTTTTGGTCTCTCAGCTTGGTATTTCTTGTCACAGTGGATTATAACTTTGTTTCAGCTTCAGACAACCAGAACTTATTGTTTTCTAAGTTGTTTGATAGTAAATAATGTAAAATTAATAATATAATTTTGAACACTCAGAGTCAGTCAATTTGGCATTTTCTTGCTGAGATAAAGCTTTTTTGGTCTCTCAGCTTGGGATTTCCTGAAACAATGCATTTTAGCTTAGATTCATCTTAAAACATCCAAAACTTATATTTTTTCTACCTTGATTCAATGAAAATTAAGATAGAAAATGAATGTAATGCTGAATACACAAAGTGTGTCAATTTTGCATTTTCTCGCTGAGATAAAGCTTTTTTGGTCTCTCAGCTTGGTATTTCTTGTCACAGTGGATTATAACTTTGTTTCAGCTTCAGACAACCAGAACTTATTGTTTTCTAAGTTGTTTGATAGTAAATAATGTAAAATTAATAATATAATTTTGAACACTCAGAGTCAGTCAATTTGGCATTTTCTTGCTGAGATAAAGCTTTTTTGGTCTCTCAGCTTGGGATTTCCTGAAACAATGCATTTTAGCTTAGATTCATCTTTAAACATCCAAAACTTATATTTTTCTACCTTGATTCAATGAAAATAAGATAGAAAAATGAATGTAGTGCTCAAAACACAAAGTGTGTCAATTTTGCATTTTCTCGCTGAGATAAAGCTTTTTTGGTCTCTCAGCTTGGTATTTCTTGTCACAGTGGATTATAACTTTGTTTCAGCTTCAGACAACCAGAACTTATTGTTTTCTAAGTTTTTTGATAGTAAATAATGTAAAATTAATAATATAATTTTGAACACTCAGAGTCAGTCAATATGGCATTTTCTTGCTGAGATAAAGCTTTTTTGGTCTCTCAGCTTGGGATTTCCTGATACACTGGATTTTAGCTTAGTTTCATCTTAAAACATCCCAAACTTATATTTTTCTACCTTGATTCAATGAAAATAAGATAGAAAATGAATGTAATGCTGAATACACAAAGTGTGTCAATTTTGCATTTTCTCGCTGAGATAAAGCTTTTTTGGTCTCTCAGCTTGGTATTTCTTGTCACAATGGATTATAACTTTGTTTCAGCTTCAGACAACCAGAACTTATTGTTTTCTAAGTTGTTTGATAGTAAATAATGTAAAATTAATAATATAATTTAGTGCTCAAAACACAAAGTGTGTCAATTTTGCATTTTCTCGCTGAGATAAAGCTTTTTTGGTCTCTCAGCTTGGGATTTCCTGAAATACTGGATTTTAGCTTAGTCTGAAGCTGAAACAAAGTTATAATCCACTGTGACAAGAAATACCCAAGCTTAGAGACCAAAAAAGCTTTATCTCAGCGAGAAAATGCAAAATTGACACACTTTGTGTTTTAAGCACTACATTCATTTTTCTATCTTATTTTCATTGAATCAAGGTAGAAAAAATATAAGTTTTTGGTTGTCTGAAGCTGAAACAAAGTTATAATCCACTGTGACAAGAAATACCAAGCTGAGAGACCAAAAAAGCTTTATCTCAGCGAGAAAATGCAAAATTGACACACTTTGTGTTTTGAGCACTACATTCATTTTTCTATCTTATTTTCATTGAATCAAGGTAGAAAAATATAAGTTTTGAATGTTTTAAGCTGAAACAAAGTTATAATCCACTGTGACAAGAAATACCAAGCTGAGAGACCAAAAAAGCTTTATCTCAGCGAGAAAATGCAAAATTGACACACTTTGTGTTTTGAGCACTACATTCATTTTTCTATCTTATTTTCATTGAATCAAGGTAGAAAAATATAAGTTTTGGATGTTTTAAGATGAAACTAAGCTAAAATCCAGTGTTTCAGGAAATCCCAAGCTGAGAGACCAAAAAAGCTTTATCTCAGCAAGAAAATGCCAAATTGACTGACTCTGAGTGTTCAAAATTATATTATTAATTTTACATTATTTACTGTCAAACAACTTAGAAAACAATAAGTTCTGGTTGTCTGAAGCTGAAACAAAGTTATAATCCAGTGTTTCAGGAAATCCCAAGCTGAGAGACCAAAAAAGCTTTATCTCAGCAAGAAAATGCCAAATTGACTGACTCTGAGTGTTCAAAATTATATTATTAATTTTACATTATTTACTATCAAACAACTTAGAAAACAATAAGTTCTGGTTGTCTGAAGCTGAAACAAAGTTATAATCCACTGTGACAAGAAATACCAAGCTGAGAGACCAAAAAAGCTTTATCTCAGCGAGAAAATGCAAAATTGACACACTTTGTGTTTTGAGCACTACATTCATTTTTTCTATCTTATTTTCATTGAATCAAGGTAGAAAAATATAAGTTTTGGATGTTTTAAGATGAAACTAAGCTAAAATCCAGTGTTTCAGGAAATCCCAAGCTGAGAGACCAAAAAAGCTTTATCTCAGCAAGAAAATGCCAAATTGACTGACTCTGAGTGTTCAAAATTATATTATTAATTTTACATTATTTACTATCAAACAACTTAGAAAACAATAAGTTCTGGTTGTCTGAAGCTGAAACAAAGTTATAATCCACTGTGACAAGAAATACCAAGCTGAGAGACCAAAAAAGCTTTATCTCAGCGAGAAAATGCAAAATTGACACACTTTGTGTTTTGAGCACTACATTCATTTTTCTATCTTATTTTCATTGAATCAAGGTAGAAAAATATAAGTTTTGGATGTTTTAAGATGAAACTAAGCTAAAATCCAGTGTTTCAGGAAATCCCAAGCTGAGAGACCAAAAAAGCTTTATCTCAGCAAGAAAATGCCAAATTGACTGACTCTGAGTGTTCAAAATTATATTATTAATTTTACATTATTTACTATCAAACAACTTAGAAAACAATAAGTTCTGGTTGTCTGAAGCTGAAACAAAGTTATAATCCACTGTGACAAGAAATACCAAGCTGAGAGACCAAAAAAGCTTTATCTCAGCGAGAAAATGCAAAATTGACACACTTTGTGTATTCAGCATT
This sequence comes from Poeciliopsis turneri, assembly GCA_922788865.1. NCBI lineage: Eukaryota > Metazoa > Chordata > Actinopteri > Cyprinodontiformes > Poeciliidae > Poeciliopsis > Poeciliopsis turneri. The sequence continues at coordinate 8,945 of CAKLNU010000469.1, read as the reverse complement.
ACATTCATTTTTCTATCTTATTTTCATTGAATCAAGGTAGAAAAATATAAGTTCTGGTTGTCTGAAGCTGAAACAAAGTTATAATCCACTGTGACAAGAAATACCAAGCTGAGAGACCAAAAAAGCTTTATCTCAGCGAGAAAATGCAACATTGACACACTTTGTGTATTCGAGCACTACATTCATTTTTCTATCTTATTTTCATTGAATCAAGGTAGAAAAATATAAGTTTTGGATGTTTTAAGATGAAACTAAGCTAAAATCCAGTGTTTCAGGAAATCCCAAGCTGAGAGACCAAAAAAGCTTTATCTCAGCGAGAAAATGCAAAATTGACACACTTTGTGTTTTGAGCATTACATTCATTTTTCTATCTTATTTTCATTGAATCAAGGTAGAAAACAATAAGTTCTGGTTGTCTGAAGCTGAAACAAAGTTATAATCCACTGTGACAAGAAATACCAAGCTGAGAGACCAAAAAAGCTTTATCTCAGCGAGAAAATGCAAAATTGACACACTTTGTGTTTTGAGCACTACATTCATTTTTCTATCTTATTTTCATTGAATCAAGGTAGAAAAATATAAGTTCTGGTTGTCTGAAGCTGAAACAAAGTTATAATCCACTGTGACAAGAAATACCAAGCTGAGAGACCAAAAAAGCTTTATCTCAGCGAGAAAATGCAAAATTGACACACTTTGTGTATTCAGCATTACATTCATTTTTCTATCTTATTTTCATTGAATCAAGGTAGAAAAATATAAGTTGTTGATGTTTTAAGATGAAACTAAGCTAAAATGCATTGTTTCAGGAAATCCCAGGCTGAGAGACCAAAAAAGCTTTATCTCAGCAAGAAAATGCCAAATTGACTGACTCTGAGTGTTCAAAATTATATTATTAATTTTACATTATTTACTATCAAACAACTTAGAAAACAATAAGTTCTGGTTGTCTGAAGCTGAAACAAAGTTATAATCCACTGTGACAAGAAATACCAAGCTGAGAGACCAAAAAAGCTTTATCTCAGCGAGAAAATGCAAAATTGACACACTTTGTGTTATGAGCACTACATTCATTTTTCTATCTTATTTTCATTGAATCAAGGTAGAAAAATATAAGTTTTTGAATTTTTTAATAGAAACAAAGTTATAATCCACTGTGACAAGAAATACCAAGCTGAGAGACCAATAAAGCTTTATCTCAGCGAGAAAATGCAAAATTGACACACTTTGTGTTTTGAGCACTACATTCATTTTTCTATCTTATTTTCATTGAATCAAGGTAGAAAAATATAAGTTTTGGATGTTTTAAGATGAAACTAAGCTAAAATCCAGTGTTTCAGGAAATCCCAAGCTGAGAGACCAAAAAAGCTTTATCTCAGCAAGAAAATGCCAAATTGACTGACTCTGAGTGTTCAAAATTATATTATTAATTTTACATTATTTACTATCAAACAACTTAGAAAACAATAAGTTCTGGTTGTCTGAAGCTGAAACAAAGTTATAATCCACTGTGACAAGAAATGCCAAGCTGAGAGACCAAAAAAGCTTTATCTCAGCGAGAAAATGCAAAATTGACACACTTTGTGTATTCAGCATTACATTCATTTTTCTATCTTATTTTCATTGAATCAAGGTAGAAAATATATAAGTTTTGGATGTTTTAAGATGAAACTAAGCTAAAATCCAGTGTTTCAGGAAATCCCAAGCTGAGAGACCAAAAAAGCTTTATCTCAGCAAGAAAATGCCAAATTGACTGACTCTGAGTGTTCAAAATTATATTATTAATTTTACATTATTTACTATCAAACAACTTAGAAAAACAATAAGTTCTGGTTGTCTGAAGCTGAAACAAAGTTATAATCCACTGTGACAAGAAATACCAAGCTGAGAGACCAAAAAAGCTTTATCTCAGCGAGAAAATGCAAAATTGACACACTTTGTGTTTTGAGCACTACATTCATTTTTCTATCTTATTTTCATTGAATCAAGGTAGAAAAATATAAGTTTTGGATGTTTTAAGATGAAACTAAGCTAAAATCCAGTGTTTCAGGAAATCCCAAGCTGAGAGACCAAAAAAGCTTTATCTCAGCAAGAAAATGCCAAATTGACTGACTCTGAGTGTTCAAAATTATATTATTAATTTTACATTATTTACTATCAAACAACTTAGAAAACAATAAGTTCTGGTTGTCTGAAGCTGAAACAAAGTTATAATCCACTGTGACAAGAAATACCAAGCTGAGAGACCAAAAAAGCTTTATCTCAGCGAGAAAATGCAAAATTGACACACTTTGTGTATTCAGCATTACATTCATTTTTCTATCTTATTTTCATTGAATCAAGGTAGAAAAATATAAGTTGTTGATGTTTTAAGATGAAATCTAAGCTAAAATGCATTGTTTCAGGAAATCCCAAGCTGAGAGACCAAAAAAGCTTTATCTCAGCAAGAAAATGCCAAATTGACTGACTCTGAGTGTTCAAAATTATATTATTAATTTTACATTATTTACTATCAAACAAGTTAGAAAACAATAAGTTCTGGTTGTTTTAAGATGAATCTAAGCTAAAATGCATTGTTTCAGGAAATCCCAAGCTGAGAGACCAAAAAAGCTTTATCTCTCAGCAAGAAAATGCCAAATTGACTGACTCTGAGTGTTCAAAATTATATTATTAATTTTACATTATTTACTATCAAACAACTTAGAAAACAATAAGTTCTGGTTGTCTGAAGCTGAAACAAAGTTATAATCCACTGTGACAAGAAATACCAAGCTGAGAGACCAAAAAAGCTTTATCTCAGCGAGAAAATGCAAAATTGACACACTTTGTGTTTTGAGCACTACATTCATTTTTCTATCTTATTTTCATTGAATCAAGGTAGAAAAATATAAGTTCTGGTTGTCTGAAGCTGAAACAAAGTTATAATCCACTGTGACAAGAAATACCAAGCTGAGAGACCAAAAAAGCTTTATCTCAGCGAGAAAATGCAAAATTGACACACTTTGTGTTTTGAGCACTACATTCATTTTTCTATCTTATTTTCATTGAATCAAGGTAGAAAAATATAAGTTTTGGATGTTTTAAGATGAAACTAAGCTAAAATCCAGTGTTTCAGGAAATCCCAAGCTGAGAGACCAAAAAAGCTTTATCTCAGCAAGAAAATGCCAAATTGACTGACTCTGAGTGTTCAAAATTATATTATTAATTTTACATTATTTACTATCAAACAACTTAGAAAACAATAAGTTCTGGTTGTCTGAAGCTGAAACAAAGTTATAATCCACTGTGACAAGAAATACCAAGCTGAGAGACCAAAAAAGCTTTATCTCAGCGAGAAAATGCAAAATTGACACACTTTGTGTATTCAGCATTACATTCATTTTTCTATCTTATTTTCATTGAATCAAGGTAGAAAAATATAAGTTTTGGTCTGAAGCTGAAACAAAGTTATAATCCACTGTGACAAGAAATACCAAGCTGAGAGACCAAAAAAGCTTTATCTCAGCGAGAAAATGCAAAATTGACACACTTTGTGTATTCAGCATTACATTCATTTTTCTATCTTATTTTCATTGAATCAAGGTAGAAAAATATAAGTTGTTGGATGTTTTAAGATGAAACTAAGCTAAAATGCATTGTTTCAAGAAATACCAAGCTGAGAGACCAAAAAAGCTTTATCTCAGCGAGAAAATGCAAAATTGACACACTTTGTGTTTTGAGCACTACATTCATTTTTCTATCTTATTTTCATTGAATCAAGGTAGAAAAATATAAGTTTTGGATGTTTTAAGATGAAACTAAGCTAAAATCCAGTGTTTCAGGAAATCCCAAGCTGAGAGACCAAAAAACTTTATCTCAGCAAGAAAATGCCAAATTGACTGACTCTGAGTGTTCAAAATTATATTATTAATTTTACATTATTTACTATCAAACAACTTAGAAAACAATAAGTTTTGGATGTTTTAAGATGAAACTAAGCTAAAATCCAGTGTTTCAGGAAATCCCAAGCTGAGAGACCAAAAAAGCTTTATCTCAGCAAGAAAATGCCAAATTGACTGACTCTGAGTGTTCAAAATTATATTATTAATTTTACATTATTTACTATCAAACAACTTAGAAAACAATAAGTTTTGGATGTTTTAAGATGAAACTAAGCTAAAATCCAGTTTTCAGGAAATCCCAAGTGAAAAAATCATTCTCAGCAAGAAAATGCCAAATTGACTGACTCTGAGTGTTCAAAATTATATTATTAATTTTACATTATTTACTATCAAACAACTTAGAAAACAATAAGTTCTGGTTGTCTGAAGCTGAAACAAAGTTATAATCCACTGTGACAAGAAATACCAAGCTGAGAGACCAAAAAGCTTTATCTCAGCGAGAAAATGCAAAATTGACACACTTTGTGTTTTGAGCACTACATTCATTTTTCTATCTTATTTTCATTGAATCAAGGTAGAAAAATATAAGTTTTGGATGTTTTAAGATGAAACTAAGCTAAAATCCAGTGTTTCAGGAAATCCCAAGCTGAGAGACCAAAAAAGCTTTATCTCAGCAAGAAAATGCCAAATTGACTGACTCTGAGTGTTCAAAATTATATTATTAATTTTACATTATTTACTATCAAACAACTTAGAAAACAATAAGTTCTGGTTGTCTGAAGCTGAAACAAAGTTATAATCCACTGTGACAAGAAATACCAAGCTGAGAGACCAAAAAAGCTTTATCTCAGCGAGAAAATGCAAAATTGACACACTTTGTGTATTCAGCATTACATTCATTTTTCTATCTTATTTTCATTGAATCAAGGTAGAAAAATATAAGTTTTGGATGTTTTAAGATGAAACTAAGCTAAAATGCATTGTTTCAGGAAATCCCAAGCTGAGAGACCAAAAAAGCTTTATCTCAGCAAGAAAATGCCAAATTGACTGACTCTGAGTGTTCAAAATTATATTATTAATTTTACATTATTTACTATCAAACAACTTAGAAAACAATAAGTTCTGGTTGTCTGAAGCTGAAACAAAGTTATAATCCACTGTGACAAGAAATACCAAGCTGAGAGACCAAAAAAGCTTTATCTCAGCGAGAAAATGCAAAATTGACACACTTTGTGTTTTGAGCACTACATTCATTTTTCTATCTTATTTTCATTGAATCAAGGTAGAAAAATATAAGTTTTGGTTGTCTGAAGCTGAAACAAAGTTATAATCCACTGTGACAAGAAATACCAAGCTGAGAGACCAAAAAAGCTTTATCTCAGCGAGAAAATGCAAAATTGACACACTTTGTGTTTTGAGCACTACATTCATTTTTCTATCTTATTTTCATTGAATCAAGGTAGAAAAATATAAGTTTTGGATGTTTTAAGATGAAAAAAGTTATAATCCACTGTGACAAGAAATACCAAGCTGAGAGACCAAAAAAGCTTTATCTCAGCGAGAAAATGCAAAATTGACACACTTTGTGTATTCAGCATTACATTCATTTTTCTATCTTATTTTCATTGAATCAAGGTAGAAAAATATAAGTTTTGGATGTTTTAAGATGAAACTAAGCTAAAATCCAGTGTTTCAGGAAATCCCAAGCTGAGAGACCAAAAAAGCTTTATCTCAGCAAGAAAATGCCAAATTGACTGACTCTGAGTGTTCAAAATTATATTATTAATTTTACATTATTTACTATCAAACAACTTAGAAAACATAAGTTCTGGTTGTCTGAAGCTGAAACAAAGTTATAATCCAGTGTTTCAGGAAATCCCAAGCTGAGAGACCAAAAAAGCTTTATCTCAGCAAGAAAATGCCAAATTGACTGACTCTGAGTGTTCAAAATTATATTATTAATTTTACATTATTTACTATCAAACAACTTAGAAAACAATAAGTTCTGGTTGTCTGAAGCTGAAACAAAGTTATAATCCACTGTGACAAGAAATACCAAGCTGAGAGACCAAAAAAGCTTTATCTCAGCGAGAAAATGCAAAATTGACACACTTTGTGTATTCAGCATTACATTCATTTTCTATCTTATTTTCATTGAATCAAGGTAGAAAAATATAAGTTGTTGATGTTTTAAGATGAATCTAAGCTAAAATGCATTGTTTCAGGAAATCCCAAGCTGAGAGACCAAAAAAGCTTTATCTCAGCAAGAAAATGCCAAATTGACTGACTCTGAGTGTTCAAAATTATATTATTAATTTTACATTATTTACTATCAAACAACTTAGAAAACAATAAGTTCTGGTTGTCTGAAGCTGAAACAAAGTTATAATCCACTGTGACAAGAAATACCAAGCTGAGAGACCAAAAAAGCTTTATCTCAGCGAGAAAATGCAAAATTGACACACTTTGTGTTTTGAGCACTACATTCATTTTTCTATCTTATTTTCATTGAATCAAGGCAGAAAAAAAGTAGAAAAATATAAGTTTTGGATGTTTAAAGTACTAGCGAGAAAATGCAAAATTGACACACTTTGTGTATTCAGCATTACATTCATTTTTCTATCTTATTTTCATTGAATCAAGGTAGAAAAATATAAGTTGTTGATGTTTTAAGATGAAATCTAAGCTAAAATGCATTGTTTCAGGAAATCCCAGGCTGAGAGACCAAAAGAGCTTTATCTCAGCAAGAAAATGCCAAATTGACTGACTCTGAGTGTTCAAAATTATATTATTAATTTTACATTATTTACTATCAAACAACTTAGAAAACAATAAGTTCTGGTTGTCTGAAGCTGAAACAAAGTTATAATCCACTGTGACAAGAAATACCAAGCTGAGAGACCAAAAAAGCTTTATCTCAGCGAGAAAATGCAAAATTGACACACTTTGTGTTTTGAGCACTACATTCATTTTTCTATCTTATTTTCATTGAATCAAGGTAGAAAAATATAAGTTGTTGATGTTTTAAGATTAAATCTAAGCTAAAATGCATTGTTTCAGGAAATCCCAAGCTGAGAGACCAAAAATCTCAGCGAGAAAATGCAAAATTGACACACTTTGTGTTTTGAGCACTACATTCATTTTTCTATCTTATTTTCATTGAATCAAGGTAGAAAAATATAAGTTTTGGATGTTTTAAGATGAAACTAAGCTAAAATCCAGTGTTTCAGGAAATCCCAAGCTGAGAGACCAAAAAGCTTTATCTCAGCAAGAAAATGCCAAATTTTGACTGACTCTGAGTGTTCAAAATTATATTATTAATTTTACATTATTTACTATCAAACAACTTAGAAAACAATAAGTTCTGGTTGTCTGAAGCTGAAACAAAGTTATAATCCACTGTGACAAGAAATACCAAGCTGAGAGACCAAAAAAGCTTTATCTCAGCGAGAAAATGCAAAATTGACACACTTTGTGTTTTGAGCACTACATTCATTTTTCTATCTTATTTTCATTGAATCAAGGTAGAAAAATATAAGTTTTGGATGTTTTAAGATGAAACTAAGCTAAAATCCAGTGTTTCAGGAAATCCCAAGCTGAGAGACCAAAAAAGCTTTATCTCAGCGAGAAAATGCAAAAATTGACACACTTTGTGTTTTGAGCACTACATTCATTTTCTATCTTATTTTCATTGAATCAAGGTAGAAAAATATAAGTTCTGGTTGTCTGAAGCTGAAACAAAGTTATAATCCACTGTGACAAGAAATACCAAGCTGAGAGACCAAAAAAGCTTTATCTCAGCGAGAAAATGCAAAATTGACACACTTTGTGTTTTGAGCACTACATTCATTTTTCTATCTTATTTTCATTGAATCAAGGTAGAAAAATATAAGTTTTGGATGTTTTAAGATGAAACTAAGCTAAAATCCAGTGTTTCAGGAAATCCCAGCTGAGAGACCAAAAAAGCTTTATCTCAGCAAGAAAATGCCAAATTGACTGACTCTCAGTGTTCAAAATTATATTATTAATTTTACATTATTTACTATCAAACAACTTAGAAAACAATAAGTTCTGGTTGTCTGAAGCTGAAACAAAGTTATAATCCACTGTGACAAGAAATACCAAGCTGAGAGACCAAAAAAGCTTTATCTCAGCGAGAAAATGCAAAATTGACACACTTTGTGTTTTGAGCACTACATTCATTTTTCTATCTTATTTTCATTGAATCAAGGTAGAAAAATATAAGTTTTGGATGTTTTAAGATGAAACTAAGCTAAAATCCAGTGTTTCAGGAAATCCCAAGCTGAGAGACCAAAAAAGCTTTATCTCAGCAAGAAAATGCCAAATTGACTGACTCTGAGTGTTCAAAATTATATTATTAATTTTACATTATTTACTATCAAACAACTTAGAAAACAAAAAGTTTGGTTGTCTGAAGCTGAAACAAAGTTATAATCCACTGTGACAAGAAATACCAAGCTGAGAGACCAAAAAAGCTTTATCTCAGCGAGAAAATGCAAAAATTGACACACTTTGTGTTTTGAGCACTACATTCATTTTTCTATCTTATTTTCATTGAATCAAGGTAGAAAAATATAAGTTTTTGATGTTTTAAGATGAAACTAAGCTAAAATCCACTGTGACAGGAAATCCCAAGCTGAGAGACCAAAAAAGCTTTATCTCAGAGAGAAAATGCAAAATTGACACACTTTGTGTATTCAGCATTACATTCATTTTCTATCTTATTTTCATTGAATCAAGGTAGAAAAATATAAGTTGTTGTTGTCTGAAGCTGAAACAAAGTTATAATCCACTGTGACAAGAAATACCAAGCTGAGAGACCAAAAAAGCTTTATCTCAGCGAGAAAATGCAAAATTGACACACTTTGTGTTTTGAGCACTACATTCATTTTTCTATCTTATTTTCATTGAATCAAGGTAGAAAAATTATAAATAGTGGATGTTTTAATGAAACAAAGTTATAATCCACTGTGATAAGAAATACCAAGCTGAGAGAAAAAAAAAACAATAAGTTCTGGTTGTCTGAAGCTGAAACAAAGTTTTAAT
>CAKLNU010000468.1:0-14982 GCA_922788865.1 Poeciliopsis turneri | reverse complement strand
TTTACCAAAATATTTTATTGAGATTTTGAACAAGTTTTCTTTGTAATTATTACATGACAGTAATTATTCTTACTCAACTTAGAAAGATAAAGACAAAGAAACAAAGAGAAAAAGAAAAAAAAACAAATAAACACAAAAAAAACACAGCTTCTCAAAACCAGGGGTATTCAAGCAAATTTCAAACTGGTTAGACATAAATGTACACTTCTATACAGCATGGCACACCACTGGTTCCGGCAAGTCAGAACTCAGGCGAACCCTCTGACAGGTCTAAGTCCGTTATAAAATTAATAAAAGGCTCCCAAATCCTCCTCAAAAAAGATATTGTTTGGATTTCTAATATATGTTATTCTTTCTAGCGGCAAATTAGACTGACATCTGTTTTAACCACTGCGTGACACTTGGTCTGTTGATATTTTTTCCAAGCTAAAGCTATACATTTTTTCGGTTAATGAGCTTATATCTATAAAAAGTACATTCCTGATTTGCTAAAAGTTATGGTTCTCAGGGTACAAAGCTAACAGGAACAATTTAGGATCCAGTAAAATTGGCCTTGAGATAATTTTTTCAATTATATCTTTCACCTCTGTCCAAAAACAGCTTTAATTTGTTTGCATTCCCACATACAGTGTATTAGAGTCCCTTTAGAGTTACACTTTACGCAAAGATCTGGGATGTTATTATTGTATTTATTTAAATGCACAGGCGTAACATAGAGACGCATTAGCCATTTAAATTGTAGAATTCTAAGACGGCTGTTTATGGACATCGTGTGAGTTTTAATACAAGCCCTTTCCCAATCCCGTTTACTGATATTTGATGATGGATCCAAATTCCAGTTTATAAGCTTATTATTTGAATTCTCTATTGAATTAGAGATCAGCACATTATAAAAGTCTGAAATTATACCCTTTCTTAATTTATTCCAGGTCATTAATTTTTCAAGCATTGTAAGGGAGGCTGTTAAGATTACTGTGATTTGTTTTAACAAAGCTTCTTATCTGAAGAAATTTGAAATAGTGCTTTTTATCTAGCCTGAATTTTGGTTTGTAGCTGTCCAAATGATGAAAATATATCTGAATTTGATGGTAAGGTCACCAATACTTTTTAAAGCCTTGCAATGCCCACAGCCTAAGGTTCCATCTGCCTACCTGGAGCAAACAGTTGGTTACCCCCATATTGGGCTAAATTGGGATATGCTGCTTGGCTCCCACAAGGTATTTTCTAACATCCTGCCAGATTTTAATCATATTTTTCAGAATGGGGTTTGTAGTGTGTTTCTGTAACTTCTTTGGTGTGTCGGAGTATAAGAATAATGGAAGAGCTAAACTTAAATTATGGGACTCCATTTCTACCCAGTGAGGGTTACCCTTATCTGCAAAAATAGAACACAATAGTCCTTAATTAGAGTGGCCCAAAGAGTAAAATTTAAAGTTGGGGCACTAACCCCCTCTATCAAATGGTAAATAAAGCAACGAGAGGCATAACCTGGACCTTCCGTTATTCCATATAAAGGCTAAAATGTTTTTCAGCCAATTAAATAATTCAGGAGGGAAACGGCAGGGGAATGCTTTGAAAGTATAATAACTTTGGAAGTATATTCATTTTCAGGACATTAACTCTTCCCAATATAGATATAGGTAGGCTTGTCCAGTTGTTAATTGAGGCAACTATTGTTTTCTAAAATAACATCATCAGCAAATAGAGAGATTTTTTGTGCCTCTGTGGGGCCCACCGTGATCCCGGAGACTGTCGGGATGGAGGCGAATAGCTGATGCCAAGGGCCTCGATTGCGTGTGAATAGTAAGTGAGAGAGAGGCACCTGGCTGACAACCTTTTCCTTGATTTGAATCGCCCTTGAAAATATTTTGTTTGATACTATTTCTGCAGTTGAGCATTATGCATAGTATGTTTAACCCATTTAATGTAAAATTACTCCACAATTCAACCTTTCCAACAGTGCATGGAAAAGACAGGGGCCATTCGAATCTATCAAAAGCCTCTCTGCATCCAACGAAAGAAGAGCTGTGTCTTTCGTATTCTTTTTGAACCACATGATATTCAGGACCCTTCTAATGTTGTGATATCCTTGCCTCCCAACTATAAACCCATTTTTGATCCTTATTTATTATGTCTGATAGGATTCTTTTGTAACCCTAATGCACAATAATTTTACAGATAATTTTGAGATCAGAATTAAGTAGACTAATGGGCCTCTGGATTTTCACACTTATTGGGAGCTTCACCCAGTTTCGCAACTGCATCAATTAGAGCCTCGATTCAAAGCAGGGAGGCCGGGTGCCTTTTTAAAATGACCTCACAAACACATCTCAGAAGGAGAGAGAGCAATTTTTCCTTAAATTTTTATAAAAGTCGATGATGCCATCAGTTCCTGCTTGCTTACCAGGTTTCATTCCTTTAATGGCCTGTGATAATTCCTCTTTATTTATTTCTATATTTAAGTCTGCTCTACTATCCTCTGCAATGACAGGGATATGTAGTCCACTCAAAACCCTATCAATCAATCAATCAATCAAATTTTATTTGTATAGCACATTTCAGCTACAAGGCATTTCAAAGTGCTTACATCATAAACACAAAACACAAAGTCATGCAACATAGAATAAAAATACCAAGTTTCTGTCACGGAATTTGGCGCCTGTTTTCGCCGGACTCGTCCGTTCAACCACGGTAGATCAGTCGGGCCCCTGCCCACAACAGGAAAAGGTCTCACAACCTTTTGACACGGAATTTAAGCGCCTGTTACCGCCGGACTCCGCCGTCCATTTAACCACGGGTATTCGTCGGGCCCCGTTGCCCACAACAGGAAAAAAAAGTACATTGTTACATATTACAATTCAAATACAATTCTAAACAGGTGTGTTTTTTAGTTGAGATTTAAAGGAAGTCAGGGTTTCTGCTGTTTTACAGTTTTCTGGAAGTTGGTTCCACATTTTTGGTGCATAGATGCTGAAAGCTGCTTCTCCTTCTTGGTTCTGGTTCTGGGGATGCAGAGCAGAACCAGAACCAGAAGACCTGAGAGGTCTGGCAGGTTGATACAACAACAGCAGATCTTTTAATGTATTGTGTGTGCTAAACCGTTCAGTGATTTGTAAACTAACAACAGTATTTTAAAATCTATTCTTTGCGCTACAGGGATCCAGTGGAGGGACTTTAAAACTCGTGTTATGTCTCTATCTTCCTGGTTCTAGTGAGAACGCGAGCAGCAGCATTCTGGATCAACTGCAGCTGTTTGATTGATTTGTTGGACAGGCCTGTGAAGACGCTGTTACAATAATCAATGCGACTAAAGATAAACGCATGAATGAGTTTCTCTAGATCTGGCTGAGACATTAGTCCTCTAATCCTGGAGATGTTCTTCAGGTGATAGAAGGCCGATTTGTTACTGTCTTTATGTGGCTCTGGAGGTTCAAGTCGGAGTCCATCACTACTCCCAGATTTCGGGCCTGATCGCTAGTTTTTAGTTGTAATAACTGAGCTGTGCATTGACTCTAGATGGTTCCTCTTTAGGTCCAAAAATAATGACTTCAGTTTTGTTTTTTGTTCAGTTGGAGAAAGTTTGGGCCCATCCACACATTTATCTGTTCTAAGCATTTGTTCAGTGATTGGATGGGTTCAGAGTCACCTGGTGACATCGTGATGTAGAGCTGTGTGTCATCCGCATAGTTATGGTAGCTAATCTTATTTCCTGTTATAACCTGAGCGAGTGGGAAAATATAAATATTGAGTAAGAGGGGTCCTAGGACTGCACCTTGGGGTACCCCCACATGTGACCTTTGACCTCTTTGATGAGAAGTTTCCAACTGAAATAAAAGAAATCCCTGTTCTTTATGTAAGAACAGGGATTTTATCAGCAACAAACCAGATAATTCAACGTGGTCTAAATTTCCTTGAGTGTCGTATAGTTTCTGATAATAATCTTTAAAAGCATTATTAACATCCCTTGGATCTATTAGAGTTTTATCCTGTGTTTCACTCTGATGTGATCGAGGTTGTTGCTTCAAGCTTTTTAATCTGCCTGGCCATAAGTTTCCCAGCTTTGTCCCCCTGTTCGTAAAAGTTTTATTTCAATCTTAAGAGACTCGATTCAGCTCTGAGACTGGACATTTTGTCATATTCTGCTCTGAGGATCAACAGTTGTTTTTTCAACTCAGCATCATTTGTTTGAAAAACCCTCTCCTGAATGTACTTTATTCTATTTTCTAATTGCTGTCTTTTAGTCTTGGCTACCTTAGACTTATTGCCTGTAAAGCTAATAATATGACCTCTAATAAATGCTTTAAAGCCATCCCATCTGATGCCTGCTGTTGTTTGATTTGTGTTGAACTGGAATAACTCATCAATTTGTAGCCCAATATATTTAACAAAATCCTCATCCTGCAGCCATTTATGCTGAAAGCGCCATCTAGGGGGTCCCTGGTGAGATTCTTATCACAGTAGCTCAGACAACATGGCGCAGCGTGATCTGAGATCACTCACGTTATCATACTCACAGTTTTGAATTTTGGATACTAGTTCTGATGAAATTAAAAAATAATCTATTCGCGAGTAAGTCTGAAATGTAGCTGAGTAACATGAGTAGGCTCTGGTTTGTTGCTGAAATTCCCTAAAGATGTCTACCAGTTTAAGATCTTTCATAAACATCTGTATTGTTGTTCTACAGGTGCTATGTGTCAGATCTGACCCTGTGGATCTATCCATTTCTGGAATAAGAGTACAATTAAAATCCCTCTGCATCACAAAAACGCCCTGCAACGATGAAAGTGAGAGGCACAAGTTCTGAAAACCCTGAATCATCCGTGTTAGGACCATAGATGTAACCAGGTCAATCTTTTTTCAGATAGTAAAGAGCCCTGAATTATCAAATATCTACCCTCTATCCTTGATAACATTGTTTACTAGAAATGGGGCATGATTCATCAACAAGAGTCATAACTCCTCTTGCTCGAGAAGAAAATGCTGAAGTGAATACACTACCCTCGCCACTCCTGACCCGCACCTTATCCTCTTCCATTAGATGCCTCTCTGTAGAAATACTATTCTGAAATCCAAATCGTGCAGTTTATTAATGACCTGTTTGACCTTTAAACATTAGTAGGCTCCCTGCAGTTCCATGTATCCATTTTAAGATTTAAAACTTGCGACATGTCAGACCAACCAAATTACCAGAAATGGAGAAGAAGAAAAAATTACATAAGAACATGAACATCTGAGAAGCTTAAAACAACAGAACAAAACACTCAACACAGTCCCCTCAAACTTAAATTCCCACACCCTATCCGACTTTCCCGTGGGTCTCTCTCTCCTCCGTTCACCTCCCCGTTATCGCGTGTGACCGAATTCCCACACGCAGTGAGAGGGAGCAGTCTGACCACTCACACAACCAAAACAAAAGTTTTTACTACCGATACTGCTCTGTATTTAACTGTACTTTAACCTTCCATGTTTCTGCTCGCAGATTTTGAACATTTTAATTTGCAAACCAAACCGATATATGCATTCTTCTCTTGTCATACCTTAAGCAGACCTTGAATGTAAACATAATAGTCCACTGCTGTTCCACGCCCAATACGACAGACCCAATAATGATAGCAGCAAGGTTATAAGAAGTCCCACTGTGAATTTAAGAAACCGTGATGGGCGTCTAACCTATTGTTACCTCCCCGTCGGTTTTCTTCTGACCTTCTTTAGAAACTCCTGCATCCGCCTCGCTGTCTTTTGGAAAAAGCATGAGTCTCGCCTTGATAAGTCACCAGCAGCTTGGCTGGGTGAGCCACCTCGTGGCGCAATCCCCAGTGTCCGTAGCTCCCATGCACATCGGGTCAACCTGCTTCCAAAGCTGCCAGCAGCGCCAAGTGTATCTGGGTAGAACCGGACTTGATGACTCTGCACAAATGCCAGTATTAGCCCGTGATGCTTGAGTAATAAGCTGTTTCTCCTTGTAGCTGAGAAATCTCATTATTAAAGTGCGAGAGTGCTGCGGGTGCTGGCTCTCCGGGGGTCCACCCGATGCGCTCTTCCACGGCCACCGCTCCAACACCGAGGGTTTCCGGCAACCACTTATCTAGGAAATCGCATGGATTCTGCCCTTCAGCTCCTCCGGCAGGCCGACAAGCCACAGGTTGTTTTGTCTCGATCTGGCCTCCAGATCTTATAACTTGGATCTTCCAAGTCTTTCTTCTTGACTCCAGCGTATCCACTTTTTAGCCTGTAGCGTTTTATCTCACTCTCCGCGTCAGAAATACGTGTTTCGGCTTTCTGTGATTCGCTAGATACAGTCGTTGTTTTTAAATGTTGTAACTTGGTGTATCGAGGCATTTGTTTCTGTTTTATAATCATTTTGACCTTTTTCACCTACCAGCTGAACACAGAAAGTGCAGCTGACATTATGTGTTCAACAGCATTCAGCTCACCTTACTTTTCTTTTGAAACTGACATCCGGGTTAGTTTTTTAAAAGAATTTTCATTACTCCTGTATTTGGATCTGAAGATGACTGTTGCTATGGTGAGAGCACCATTTGTTTTTTGGTTTGCATATCGTTTGCTTTGTGTGTCTGCAACCCAACCCACAGTTGGAGAAGTGCTCCGGTTACAGTAAGACAGTTTATGGGAGTAAATCCAACATTTCATCTACTATATAAATAAAAGTTAATCCATGTATAATGGAATAATCTGAAAGAAAATGATCAAAAGTAGAAATGAGAATGGAATAACTTATGTTATTCGCTGTAATAAGATTAAAATGATCTCACACATGGGGACAACTTCCTCTTCTTCTATTGATCCATGCCGGTATTCAAATATGAGTCAAAAACTAACGCAAGGCAAAGAACACAAAGTAACAAAACCCACAAATGTGTTGACACAGTTTCTCCCTCATAAATACAATTTGCTGCGTTCACATCCAAATGACAGGAACTGTATCAGTCACATGGTTTTTCTTAAAGTGACTCGGGGTTCCGTCTTGTTTGCTCGGCGCATGTGCCGGGGTTTCTGTGTCATCTGGCCATCACTAGTCCTGCCTGCTGCTATTGGATCCACCTTCTAAACTTCAGTATGACATTAATTTTGTTACCTGTCTGGATCTACAAAAATGTCCTTGTTTTATTTTCACGCGAGTGAGTGCATGTGTGTGTGTGAAAAGCTGTAATGTGAGCAAAGTCTTTATGATTCCCCACAGAGTGAAGCAAATCTCAGAGGTTCCTAGTGATCCGTCTCCCCAACAGCATCAAACAAAACTGGACTCCATATTTAAGGTCAGTATATGTTCATCCACTGCTTCCTGTCTATTGTGTTCATAGTCATCTTTATGGTGCAAATTATAATCCAGTGGATAAACCAGTGGATTTTCCACCAGCACCTATTTTGTTCTAGCAATCTCTCCTGATTAGATATTTAGCTCCACTATTGGAGCACAATGAACAGAGAACTAACAAGAGTCTGTTGAGGGAAATTCCCTATTGAGTTAAAGTTGATGGAGATTTTGGGTAAATAATTCAGATTAGATTTACAATAAAATTTCACTTTGACAAAAATGTTAATAGGTTATCCCCCAACTCACAAACCTCTCAATTTAATGGTATTTCACAGCACTGGCTAAACCATTGAGGTAATAGTTGTCTACTATTCCATTTTAGGAGCTGAAAAAGAAGATTTCCACCTTTGCAGAAAGTGAGCTGAAAAAGATCCAAATGGCTCTGGGTTCAGATTACCCAGAAGGTTTAGATGGGAATAAGGAGGAGGATGAAGTTTCAGAAGGTGAAGATAAACAGCAGATGAACAGCAGCAGAGAAGCATTTGAGAAGATCACACAGCATTTCCTGAGGATGATGAACCAGGAGGAGCTTGCTGACCGTCTTCAAAGCAGTAAGACAATTTCTGCAAAGAGTGTAAATTGATCAATGAATTTTTCTTTCAATGTTGGTAAGAGTTTGTCCCACAATCAATAGGTTGCCGATTTGATACCTGCTCCGTCCAGACTGGTGCATGGCAGCCATATCTCTCTTAGATTAATATTTAGAGGCTCCAAAAAGAGATTCAGATACATTTGTTGCACAGTGGATTTTTTTTCTCACAGTGAATATAAACATGCATTTTGTATGTTTGTATTCCGTGTAGTTTTTTCCCTTTTAACATCTCAGACACTCTGAATTGGATCTGGTCCTCTAATAAGGAGGTGGACCACAGTAATTAGTTGCTCATAGAGCAGTGTTTCTTAATTCCGGTCCTCAGTTCCTGCTGCCCCGCATGTTTTAGGTGTTTCCCTTCTGCCATACATCTGGATTAAATCTTTGGGTGATTAACGGGCTTCTTCAGTACTTGGTGGCTGGAGAAGTCATCATGCAATCATTTAATCAGCTGTTCTGGTATAGAGGCACATCTAAAACATGTAAAGCAGGTGGGCCTGAGTACTGGAATTAAGACACACTGTCATAGAGGTATTTGCAAAGACTAATAAATGCAAGATAAAAGGAGCTAAGGTAAAGGAAAGGGAGTACAGATTTGCTGGAATACAGATGTATTCCAGGTGAGGAGTGAGTAGAATCCCTGCTCTGGGCACAAAGTCCCAGGAGTTGGACAGGTGGCCCAGCACAGATGATCAGGGCAGAGAGGAACCTCAACCTGCATCCTTTGGGCTGGAGAGGTCATAGCATGCCTAAAGAGTAGCCTGAGGAATACACTGCAAAGAGATTGCTACATTTTGAAGCAACACAGCAAGTGGGGCTCAATCAGTGGATCCTGGTACCAAATGTGGCCTCTCACCTGGTGACTCTTAAAGACAGCTGTTGGACAAAGGTGAGGGGGCAAATCCAGCGAACAAAAGTGAGGTCACAACAATAAGGGCGAGATTAAAAGTGCTGGAAAACTACTTGCATAATGTTTTCAATAATCTGGCAGCATGAGTGTGACTGAGTGAGGCTTAAGAAAGGAAACAATCAGATAGATACCAAGTCATGACTAAGTTGTAACACTATTGGATTTGTGGATCCATTTTCTTTGTTTGGGTGAACAAATTCAGTCGGCTGTTAGCAATTAGTAGCGCACTGCTAATGGATATTTAGTGTAACACTGAGGATAAAGCTGAGGTTGTTGTTTTTCCATACATCCAGTGGTTGGTGCAGGTTGCTATAATTAACAGTAGCCACACAGGGACACCTGCTAGAAGAAAACAAACATACCCAGTACAACACTTTTATTCTATTGGCTGAGAGGTTGCCAAGCGACTGTACTTTTTTGTTCCAAAGATGAGCAAAAAATGACAATGAACATCAAGAAAGAAGTTGTTGCTTATGTAATATAGACATTTTTTTTAACCTTCCATGTTACCTGCATACAGCCTCTTTCACTGAGGTTGCTTGTACTGTAGGATCTCCGTAGTTCAGTATTTTTTTTGTCTGTGTTTCGTTTCAATAGCAAAATTTGAAAATATTATATGTTGATATTATTATGATTAAATAATAACTCAGTTAATAGCAAATACAAACTGAAAAGGTCCATGCTCCTTTATTGTTTTATCTAAAGAATTCAGTTTCGTTTTATAAATAAATCTGGCTAGAAGATGTAAATGATTGATTCTTAGATGTTTTGATTTAGAAGCTATAAAAATGTAACCAACAGAAAATATTTGTAATAATTTTAAAGTTAAATATATAAGAAGTGAATAAATTATTTTAATTAGTTATTTTTGCATTCACTCAGGATCATTCACCACCTGTCAACAAACACTAAAGTCTAACATGAAGAAAAAGTTTCAGTCTGTGTTTGAAGGAATCACAAAATCAGGAAATCAAAGCTTTCTCAATCAGATCTACACAGAGCTCTACATCACAGAGGGAAGAACTGAAGAGGTTAATAATGAACATGAGGTCAGACAGATTGAATCAGTGTCCTGGAAACCAGACAGATCAGAAACAACAATTAGACCTGAAGACATATTTAAACCCTCACCTGAAAGAGATGAACCAATCAGAACAGTGATGACAAAGGGAGTGGCTGGCATTGGGAAAACAGTCCTGACACAGAAATTCACTCTGGACTGGGCAGAAGACCAAACCAACCAGGACATCCAGTTCATGTTTCCATTCACATTCAGAGAGCTGAATCTGTTAAAAAGACCAGCAGTTCAGCTTTGGTGGAGCTTGTTCACCACTTTTTTAGTGAAACTAAAGGAATATTCAAATTTGAAGATTTAAAAGTTGTGTTCATCTTTGATGGGTTGGATGAGAGTCGACTTCCACTGGACTTCAAGAAAAATGAGATCCTGACAGATGTAAGAAAGTCCACCTCAGTGGATGTTCTCCTGACAAACCTCATCAGAGGGAATCTGCTTCCTAAAGCTCAGCTCTGGATAACCACACGACCTGCAGCAGCCAATCGGATCCCTCCTGAGTTTATTGGCAAGATGACAGAGATCAGAGGATTCACTGACCCACAGAAAGATGAGTACTTCACAAAAAGATTTAAATATAAGAAGCAGGCCAGAATGGTAATTTGTCACATAAAGAAATCCAGAACACTCCACATCATGTGCCACATCCCAATCTTCTGCTGGATCACTGCTACAGTTGTGGAAGACATGATGATCATCAAGTATGATGGAGGAGCTGAGACAGATTCAATCTGGAGTCCAGAGAGCCGGAAGATGATCGAGTCTCTGGGAAAACTGGCTTTTGAGCAGCTGATGAAAAGAAACTTGATCTTCTATGAACCAGACCTGATAGAGTGTGGCATCGATATCACAGCAGCTTCAACATACTCAGGAGTTTTCACACAGATCTTCAGAGAAGAGAAAGGTCTGTACCAGAACAAGTTGTTCTGCTTCGTCCACCTGAGTGTTCAGGAGTTTCTGGCTGCTCTTCATGTTCACCTGACCTTCATCACATCTGGAGTCAATCTGCTGGCAAAAGGTGAAATGAAATCCCAAGGAAATAGAAAAAACAAAACCATGAATCCTCAGAGACAGACATGTACAAGAGTGCTGTGGACATGGCCATAGAGAGTCCAGATGGACACCTGGACTTGTTCCTCCGCTTCCTACTTGGTCTTTCACTGGAGACCAATAAGCGTCACTTAAGAGGCTTTGTGACACAGACAGAAGAAAGTTTAGCAATTAATAAAGACACAGCCCAGTACATCAAGGAGAAGTTGAATCATCATGGTGTTGAGAGAAGCATCAATCTGTTCCACTGCCTGAATGAACTAAATGATCAGTCTCTGATGGAGGAAATCCAACAATCACTACGAACAGGAAGTCTTTCAGCACATCAGTTGTCTCCTGCTCAGTGGTCAGCTCTGCACTACATCCTACTTTCATCAGAGAAAGATCTGGAGACGTTTGACCTGAAGAAATACTCTGCTTCAGAGGAAGCTTTACTGAAGCTACTGCCAATGGTCAAAATCATTAGCATAGCTATGTAAGTAAAGACATAGAAGATTTCATAAAAAAAAATATGCAGCAAATAAAATAATGAGATAATTACTTGATATTACTTCTGTCCTTTCAGACTGAGTGGGTGTATCCTCTCAGACAGAAGCTGTGAAGCTCTGTCCTCATTGCTCAGCTCAACATCCTCTAGTCTCAGGGATCTGGACCTGAGTAACCATGACCTGAGAGATTCAGGATTGAAGCTGCTGTGTGAAGGACTGATGAGTCCTAACTGTGAACTGGAGACTCTCAGGTGAGATACATTTAAATTCTTCTATTCTTAGCATATTTACCAAATTTATGAACATGTCTCAAAATGTGTTTTCAATTTTCTGGAAAGAATTGCTAAAATCTCTTGAGCAAATGTCCCCAAACCACTTCATCAGGAACCACCACCCTGCATTTTTTAGATGTACTTCTGCTCCAGAACACCTGATTCAAAACCAGCCAAATACAGAGATTATTTAGGAAAACCTGCTTCTAGCAGTGGACATCGCTGACTAACAGTTGTCCTAGCTCTAAATCCTAATTTGATATATTGAATCATGCTGATACCCACCAAACAATGACACAACATATGCTAAAACAACAGGTCACTCAATAGAGTCAAAATTTTCAAAACTCACCAATCTCTTTTGGTTGCACTTCAAGATGTGATTCTTTGGAACAGGCCTTCCACTCATGGTTACACTTTTATAGTTGTGGATTATTACGAACTCTGTTGCTGATTTTGCCCAACTTACCACAGCAAAACATGCAGGACATCAGTAGATTTTAGTGTTTGCGATGCACTTTGAGTACAAAAGAAATATGTGGTGCACCAACCACATCATAAGTGGAGAACGTGAAGCGAGAAAAAATGGAACTGATCTCCTTAAACAGTCTTCACCCTTTTCAAAATAAGAGCACAAATATAATGTCTAATTACCTGAAAAACTCTTCACAGTCAGTTACCAAAACTTCAAATACAGATGTTATCTGAAAGTTTAAAAAGGTTTTTTAAACTTTAAACTTTATCTGAAAGTTTAAAAAGTCATCCAAATAATCTAGCCCTTTTAGAAGCACAACAAAAATTAATTTCAGTACAGCTGATCGAAAGAACAGCAAAAGACAAACACATAACATACGTAGACTGCAGGCATCAAGGGAGATGGCCTTTTGTTAGTTGTGAAAAAATAATAACATGAGGGGGGAAACACAGAGAGGGGTTACATAAAGTGCATCTGCATGTGGAAAGCAACATATTGACACCATGAAAACATGAAGCATGTGGAATGAGACACAATAAATTGGTGAGTTCCAGATCAGGCCACTCAGTTGAGTGATGGAGCCACCTGGTGCAGTTCAGACAACCACAATTGTTTTAATTTCAGGCCAACTCTGTTATTTTTTTCTGCCTTAAAGTCTCACTGGTTTAGACATTGTCTATTTCAATCTATTTCAATGGTGACTCCAAACAGGCAAAGTTGTGGTAAACATCTTCAGCTGACAATATAGACAGCCCCACAGTTTTCTGCAGACTGCTGCTTAACAGACAAGCTCTACCTTTCTTAGCATGTCATCTAATTATTCCTGCTGAAAACAAGTTATAAAATGTACTTCATGTTGAGAAAATGGGAGAGTTTTCCAACTATGTTGTGTGTTTGTGTCGTCAGGCTTTCAGGCTGCCTGATCACAGATGAAGGATGCGCTGCTCTGGCCTCAGCTCTGACTATGAACCCGTCTCACCTGAAGGAGCTGGACCTCAGCTTCAATTATCCTAGAGAGGCAGGAATGGAGAGTCTAGCAGCTCTACTGAAGAATCCAAGCTTCAGCCTGGAGTCTCTCAAGTAAGGACATATTTTCTGCAGCCACACAGTGATACTCAAGATTATTGAGGAACAATAATCCTCGGGGAGGAAGGAGGAGATCTGGATAAATCAATGTGAATATGAGTGCAGGTAGGTAAACCCAGATACCTCAACTAGCGTCAGACCAAGAAATGCAGTAAGGACTTATGCTGCATTCAGGGAAATCAAGCTAAAATAGAGGAATAATTAATAGCTCATACCAGTGCAAACAATGTTGAACAGTGCAAGTCCCTTCAGCTTCGACAAAAACACAACATGGTGCATAATCGCAAAGTGGAAAGGTATGTTTTTATTTATCAATCTTAACTGACTCTCTAATTGGGAGTGTTTACAAATCTAAACACTCCCAATTAGGTCTAGTCTAATACATGAATATGTTTGATCTAAAAAATGTTAAAAAATGTTTTTAACAAATGTTACTTTGCTGTGACTTTGTTCGCAGTCTATGTTACGTATGTATTGTATAGGGCAGAATGAGAGCAATAACACAAAATCTGAGGAGGGGAAAATAAACTGTCAACTATGTACAAAACTAGTAGCACCAGGAAAATATAATACATAGCCACAGATGGACTGAAGAACTCTTAGAAAACTCAATGAGGCCTAAATATGGGTGTCCATATTTGCATCTTGATAAATACCATCAAAACACCTCCTTTCTTACAGCATGGAGCCTGCAGGAGAAAGATGGATGACACCAGGACTGAGGAAGTGTAAGTGTGTTTTTGATTCATAGCAGATTGTCCCATTTATGGATGTTCACCTTTGTGACAGTGAATTCAGAAAAGTATACATCAGTAATTGCATTGTGTTTGTTCTGTCCTTCAGATTCCTGTCCACCTACAGTCGACCTGAACACTGTAAACAGATTCCTCAGACTTTCTGACAAAAACAGGAAGGTGACACTTGTGGAGGAGGAGCAGCCATATCCTGATCATCCAGACAGATTCGATCTCCATCAGTTGCTGTGCACTGATGGTCTGACTGGTCGCTGTTACTGGGAGGTTGAGTGGGGTGGGAAAGTCTATGTATCAGTGAGTTACAGGGGAATCAACAGAAAAGGACTCAATGACGATTCCTGGTTTGGATTTAATGATAAGTCCTGGAGTCTAGTCTGCTCTGACGATGGTTACACTGTTTGGCATGATAGTGAAAAAAAAGCTTTCATCCCCGTCTCTTCCTTCTCCTCCTCTCTCTCTGATAGAGTAGCCGTGTATGTGGACTGTCCTGCTGGGACTCTGTCCTTCTACAGAGTCTCTTCAGATGCACTGATCCACCTTTACACCTTCAACACCAAATTCACTGAACCTCTTTATCCTGGATTTGTATGCAGGAAATGTGATTGGGAGTCTTGGTTCTTGTTTTAGAGTAATCTTTTCTAAGTTAGAGGAAATCTAACTTTACATGTGTTTCATGCAATATATGGTTGTAGATTAACATTCTATGTTAAAATTTGTTCGAACAGCATAAATAATCACAAAGTGCTTCACAGTAAATACTGTAGTCTGCAGGAACTCCAGCACCACCCTGTTGCATTGTTGATGTGCTCAAGTCTTTCCTGAACCTCCACCAGACGATACATTTGGCGAATCTTCCAAATCACCTTCATTTCAGTTCAGCACAAGCCCAGCAGCAAATCTTAAAGGTTTTGCTGAAATCTGACTTTCCAGACGGGGTCATTGTCAC